>PVJS01038338.1:7431-19556 GCA_004027185.1 Glis glis
CAGAGGTATAATGGCCCTGGCTCTAATCCCCAGTACCAAAAAAAAAAAAAAAGGCATTACCAGCTCTTCTGAGCACCGAACAGAATTTGAGCTATAGTCTGGAAATATTCTACCAGATAGGTAACATCTTTTTCTCAAATAGATGATGGCAGAGTATTGAATATGACTTGCCTAAGAAAAGAGAGCGAGTCCCCTGAAGATTTCAGCCTTTAATTACTGAATTTGGGCACCAGTCACTCCATCAGCCTCCTGGTTTCTTTTGAATCATTCTTCTAAGACTCAGGCTCATCCATATAAAACAGTTCCCATGTAATGCAATTATGCATTTGACGTGCTTTTCTTACCAAAACTGTCCCAATTACCTTCTGAGCAACTTACTTGCTTGCCTGGAGGCAAGTGAAGAATCACCATTCAGATAACGCCTTTAAAATACTCAAGAATTAAAAATAAATAACTTCCTTAGGTGCAACCTGGTAAGATTGCTATAATTAGTCAAATGACTGGCTTGTCTACTCTAAGATTGTCCATACCCCATGTGGCAGATGATCAATAATACTCTATGTGCTTTGGGGCTTATGTAATATGAGCGCTTTCCCTAGTGGGCGAATCCCAAACTCCTATTCTAAGTGTAAAAAAAGGGACTTCACTGAGAAAACTGTTTAAAAATACTGAGATGGTATAAATGTGCTTTTTGATGCTTTAAGTGGTCTCAGAAAATCCTAGCGTGTGTATTTTCAGGACTGCCTCTCTGATGTGGGAGGAAGAGGCAGAGGAAGCAGTGTTTGCTGCTGCCCCAGGGATGTGACAGGCTGCCTTCTTTTAGTACAGACTCATTCAGTTCTGAACATGTATCTCAGAGGGCAGCCATTGAGGCCCAGAGAGACTGCAATCTAAACCTTGTTGTGTTCTACCTGCAAGTTTCAAATAATGAAATTAGTCACCGACACAAAAACCAGGAGATTTCATATAAGCCTATGTATTACTGGCTCCTAACACAATTCAGATCTGAAACGCCCAGGTCTGTACTCCCACGTCGCAGCAACAAACTGGAGTTGAGAAATGGCTCCTTGCTTGCACAGGAGCTCGGCTCTTCACTTGACCATGGGCCCCCACAAGGCTTCCTGGCTCTGGTAGGTATTTGAATCTGTGGCCAGTTAGCCTATCGAGGGGCTATGATTTATGTAATCCAAGTGTAGTTCCTCATCCATTTTGAGTTTTACTAAAGCTCAATGGCAAAAAATTTAAAAAATGGGTGATATGTAAGGCCAGTCGTGGAATACTGAGAGAAAATGAACCACACTCTAGCTACAACAGCCTCAGCACAAGATAAGAAATCCTTTCTACAGATGGTCTTGACAGGTAAGCCTGAAAGATGGGTTGATCTCCCCTTGGAAGGAAGCATTTCCATGGTCTGCTAGACTCCAATACTGTGATTTGCCATGGGCAGGGGGTTCTCATATGTATATATTGTATTTAATGTGAGTTCAAACACCAGGAACTTTGGAGCGTTCTTAAGCCCTCGGAGGCAACAGAGATTTAGGACAATTCAGGTCCTTTATTTCTTTTACTGACGAGGCTTTTTAAAAGAAGACTTGAAGAGAAACTAACTTGGAATACACAAACACTTCTGCCTAAGGCTAAAGAATACTGCTAAATTTCCACAATTCTTGGATGCATACAATTTTATAATCTGACATTTTTGAAATCAGGTTATGTGTACTTTTCATATAGTATTTCTTCTTCCTCTTCTTCTTCTTCTTCTTCTTCTTCTTCTTCTTCTTCTTCTCCTTCTTCTTCTTCTTCTTCTTCTTCTTCTTCTTCTTTTCTTCTTTCTTCTTTCTTCTTCTTTCTTCTTCTGTGGTCCTGGGGGTTGAATCCAGGGGTATTCTACCTCTGAGCTACACCCCAGCTCTTTTTATTTTTTATTTTGAAACAGGGTTTCACTAAGTTGCATAGGCTGGCCTCAAACCTGTAATCCTGCTGTCTCAGCCTCCCAAGTACTGAGTATTCCCTTACTTCTGACCCCAGAGAAGCTATAATTAAATCAACGGTGCAACTCAAACTTGATGAGATATTAAAATAGAGAGCTATTATTTGGTTATAAATTGTTGCATATGGAATGTCACTGGGATAGAGCCAAGTGATATTTCTAAGTTAGGATCCAAGGGAACATACACTGGACTAAATGCTTGTGTTCCCCCAAAATTCATATGTTGAATCCATATCCCCCAATATCATGGTCTTAGGAGATGGGTCTTTAGGAGGTGATTAGGTCATAAGGGTGGCGCTTTCATGAGTGGGATCAGAGCCCTTGTGAAGAGACTCCAGAGAGGTCTCCCTCCCTCCTTTCTCCATGTGAGGATACAGCAAGAAGACAGCCATCTATGAACCAGAAAGTGAGTCTTCACCAGGCAACAAATCTTCCAGCACCTTGATCTTGGACTTCCCAGCTTCCAGAACTGTGAGAAATAAATGTTTGTTGTTTAAGTCACTTAGTCTATGGTATTCTGTCATAGCAGCCCCAACTGAGAAAGATAGAAGACAAGACACTATAGCTGAAAATCAAGAGAAATATAGACAATAGAAACAGATTTATAAAGGATCTAGATAATGTAGTTATCCGGCACTATTTAAAATAACTATAATGAATACATTCCTGAAATAAAAGATAAGATTGAGAACTTCAGAATAAAATGGAAACCTTAAAAAAATAAACTAAGAAAAAATCTAAAACTGAAAAATATAATGACAGAAATGAAAAACTCAGTAGATGAGTTTAATAGCAAATCAAACAGAGCTAAAGAATATTAATAACCTGAGAGACAGCTTATAAAAAAATTTCAGAATAAAGCCCCAAAAGACAAAAAGATGGAAAATGTACAAGAAAATGTAAGAGGCACATGGGACACAGTGAGAAGGTAAAATAATATATAATGAGCATCCCAGAAAGAGAAAAGAGAGCGAATAGAACAGAAACAATGTGCTAAGTGATGAGTTGAAAATTTTCCTATACTCATGAAAGACATTGACCTACAGATTCACAGTCCCAAGCCAGATAAATATGAAGAGATTCACACATATACATATTTTAAAGAAGCCAGGGTGGGGCTAAGGGGAGTGGGGACTAGAAAAGCATATTTTAAAATAATCACAGTCATTATCTCTGGCTTATAACATTAAGAATGATTTTTGCTTCTTCATATTCTTTTTCAAGTTTTACAATCATAAAATGTAAAAATAAAAGTTTGTTCTATATTATTTTTGTCACTTATTATTTTTTAAATATCAGGCGAAATGGCTTGAGTCCTCTCTGTTAAGCATTTAAATCTAGCATTCAATGTTTTATGTTTTTTCTATGACCTATAGTCTCTCCATCCCCATATAAATCTCTTTAATATCTTACAGAATAATACAATTTTCCATGAAATCACCTAAATAAGTCTAGCTACTAGACTCTGGTAGAAAAATAATGGCCTCTAGGGTCAGATAGATGTGAGTTCAAAGTATTATTTGGATCCCCAGTGTCCAGAACAAGCATACAGTAGGTGCTGAATAAATATTTGTTGGTGAGTAGAAGGGACAAAAGATGAAATTTATTCATTCTTCTACTTAATGAAGTAGGATCTGGGAATTATTAAATCTCTCCAAGCCTTCCTTTTTTCATCTATAAAACAGGATAAGAACATTTACTTGGCTGGGCTGGTTTTGACAACTGACACAAAGCTTCCTTTTCTCTTCTTCGCCTTTGTTTACAAAGCACTGGACTGTCTTTAAAACCCAATTCCCCAAATTTAACACACCTTGAAGAACACCCTAGAGAGAAATCTTAATAGCCCATTATTAGGCCTATTTGAGCATAATGCAATATTTTCTTCATTTCCTGGGGTCTTGGTAATGTTTACCTATGTGAGCTTCCAAACCTGTGTTGATTCAGGCTTCTGGGTACCAACCACAGTGTCTGTTGTTTACATTGTTTAATCTTGCACAATAAAGCCTTAAACTTGTATTCCTATATTAAACAGCCACTGGGCATTATGCTTTCTCTCATTTCCCATACTTTCCAAAGCTGCACAGTCCCTTATGGTGCTTTTGATGAGAATTCTAAAACTTTCTCCATCCATCCTTATCTCTCCCAGTTTAGACATCTACCTGGTGAGTACATAGAGCATCTGCATCTCATCAGAGCTCCTCCCTGCAGTTAGATTTTAAAACGATCTTTCCCCCTGATGTGTTCTCGTTTTAGAAAGCTTTGTATCTCCCCATTGAACAGATTCATGATTCTTTTCTGTTTGATTTTTCAAGGGCTTTATGTTTCATTTCTCCCCAGTGGGATGGATATTTTCAGGCGAAGGCAACTGAGAATTTAAAATATCTGCATCTCTGGCCCGAAGGAGCATCAAGCTCCTGCTTTGCTAAGTAAAATATCCTGTGATTAATAATAAATTGTGCATTGCCCTGTTACTCTTGGGACTCAGCCTGGGGACACAAACACACTAAGTTTAGCATGCCCCTATGTGCCACTGCATGAACAAAAAATTAATAGGCGGAGATGCATTTCTCTGGGATATTGTTTCAGATAAACATTTAAAGAAAGACCTTCTCTATTCTTGTATTCTCTTTTCCTCGGGGCAACTGTATAAAGTGGTTCGCTGTGATTCCACTTTATAGAAGTGCAAGCGATGACTCTTGTCCTGAATACTACTGTGCTCCAGCCAGGTCCTCTCAGATCTTTCCACCAGCTCAGGATGCTCATCCCTCAACTTCAACAGGAATGTTTTTCTGCTGAGAGCTGGCACCTGTAGCCCCTGGAGGACTACACTTGGGCATGGGCACCACCTTTACCAAATACAGAACTGGAAAATACCTAGATATTTTTGTGCCCCACCCTACCCCCATCGCAGGGTTGACCATAGTCAATGACTGATGGGTGTGGAAATACAAATGCCCAACTCCTGTTCCTCGAGGTGTGATTTATACTTCCCAGAACACCTGTGAGATCAGGCCAAATCTGGGAGTTTAGTTGAAAATATTCTTGCCTGATTTCTTCCCCTTTCTTGTTTTGCTTGCCCAACTCCCTTACTGGTTGATCACGGTAGTAACTTCCTCTACTGAATCAGCTGGATCCAAATGCTTGATTCAAGCTTTATTTAGGGGAGAAACTAACCTCAGACAGCTCTGCTGAGCTCTTGGCCCTGGACATCAGGGCCTCTCGGGCTTTTCCTCCATAGCACATGGTTCTGCTGACAACGATGAGACTCCAGAGAGCCAGTGGTCTTAGCCCTGACATTGAGCTCTGCGGGTCTTTCAACACTTCTGTGTGGTGAGGAGGCTGGTTGGCCAGGCAGCTAGAGGCCAGATCCTTGTAAGAGGGCCTCCAGCCTCCATAAATGCTCGCAGGCTCCAGGCCAGCCCCACAGCAGCCAAGCTGTGTTATCTGAAGGAAGCAGGTGGTCTGGGACCATGGGATTCCTCAAGCTGAACATTGCAGACCTGGAATCCACCATCAGAGGGTTCACCCTGATGATTGGGCGTGGTCTATGCAACATGACTCTTTATAACTCTGGGGCACTCAGGAAGCCCCAACAATGATTGAGATTGAAATTCTCACAAGCCTGAATTATGGGTCTTAGAGCTGGACTTCAGTTGATTTAAAGCAAATAAAGTTATACTTTTTTCCCCTCTATCTGATTGTCACAGTAAGAGCTGTACTCAATATAAAGCACCTGAGTTGACTAGGTCCAGAAGTCTGTGAGCCTGGAGATGGAGACCTCAGGGAGCCTGTCAGGACAATGTGCAGATGTTCTGAAGGAAAGTTCTTCAGTGCACACTAACAGTACCGTTTTCCTGTGCCCTCTGGTCAAATGGGTAAACACTGAATGTAACAAAAGTCCACACTGTTCATCCCCAACCTAGGGAAGGGCCCTACCTCCTCATCCCCCGATGATCACAAAACCCGGGCAGATTCCAGCCGTGGAAAGACAGCTGACCTCTTCCTTCAGAATAGGACTATCCATCCGTATATTCCTGCTCATTGAAATGATACATTTTCCTGAATTAATCTAGACTTTTAATATGATGCACTAGCCTCGTGTGAATATTTGTCTTTTTCCTTTTGCCTACTCTGCAAGCTATAAGTTCAAATTTGGAGATGACTGTAAAAAGCTGTGTAGGAACCCAAGAATCCAGTTGCTGCTTTGCCTTTTGGGAGCCCAGCATGCCCTCCTTCAGAGGAGGACTGGGGAAGTGCTGTTGGCTATTGATTTGACTGATTCCTTTTCTTACACATCACTTTTTTTTTTTTGGTACTGGGGATGGAACCCAGGGGCAATCTACCTCTGAGCTCCACCCCCAGCCCTATTTTATTTTTTTTTATTTTGAAACAGGGTCTCACTAAGATGTGGAGGGTCTCACTAAGTTGCTGAGGCTGGCCTCACACCTGTGATCCTCCAGTCTCAACCTCCCAAGTACTGGGATCACAAGCATATGCCACCATGCCTGGCTTATTTTTTATTTTGAAACAGGGCCTAAGTTGTTGAGGGCCTTGCTAAGTTGCTGAGACTGGCTTAGAATCTGCGATCCTCCTGTCTCAGCCTCCCAAATGCTGGTATTACAGGTGTGTACCACCACATCTGGCTGCACATCATGTATTTAATGAATGCCTCCTCTATTCCAGAAGAGTAGGGCATTGGCAGATGCTTTTCTATACCTTTAACATGGAAAATTTTCATATAAACTCCAAAATAGAAGTGATGTCAGTTCAGGCCAATGCCACTAAGGTGCTTCGACGTCCCCAGGCTCCCCACAGGCTCACTCAAGCACTGATAAACAAAAAAGGTCTAGGGCTTTCCTTCCAATGACTTCCTCTCCAGGTCAGAGTTTTACAAGACAAAATCTTTCTCAATTGGGGAACAAAAATCTTAATAGCTCAACTAGAACTTGAAGGGATGCTACTGTAGGAAACCCAGCCTTACTTCTTCATGCTGACTCAACTCATTCTGACACAGAAAAAGAGAAAGAGAGGGGGTTGGGGAATAAATACTTTATTTTTTTTTAAATTAGCACCAATTCATCGTGAGTGACTAGTATCTTTCTTCACTTTGCTTCTAAAATTGCATTAGAAAATAGGACTCTAACCAAGGAATAAAGCGGCCTTAAATGAATTTAAATAGGGTATGTGGGCTCTCTGCAAACACGAGCCAACTGCAGAAGTTGACTGCAGACGAGGTTGCAAGAAAGACTTTATCGGGTACAATTCATTAAACCAGGCTGATGCCTCTTAGCCTGCTGTGTTGTCTGAACAAAAGCCACTTAACCTACAGGTAGAAAGCTAGGTGAATTGGAACCATGTTTTAATTTAGGTGCTTCTGCTGAGAATAACCACTGGGGACCTGTTGGAATTGGGGCTTCCAGTTTTATCACATTTGGGTTCTCCCTGAGCTACTAGACAGAGATCACCACTTAAGTAGGGCACATGTAGTTAGTGCAGCGTGGCCAGTACATCTGGGCCATGAATACAAAAGAGGAGACAATTAGAAGAGGCCCAGAGATGCTTCTTCATGATGGGAGCAGCATGTTACAATCCCCGTCTGAAAAATGCTAGATGAAAGAGTTGAACAGATCTTTAAGAAGATCCCAGGCACCTTGGGAGATATTATTGGTTCTCTCCATAAACATCACTGTGGTATTCACTCACTCCCCAACTCTACCCTAAAAAGGATTGGGATGGTTCCTATGCACAGAGAAGAGTGTGTGTGTGTGTGTGTGTGTGTGTGTGTGTGTGTGTATACACATGCATGAGTATACAGAATACAAATTTCTGGGTGTAACATTAGCTTTTTAAAATCAATAATACAGATGATTCATATTTAAGTATCCTTCAGATAAGGCAACCCTAAAATATGTGTTATTCAGCATTGATCAAAGGCTTATCTAACATTTTAGAGAAACTACCAAATAGTGACCTAGCTAACTGTGATAGTTAATTTTCCGTGTCAACTTGACTGGATTATGGGATGCCAGATACCTGGTTAAGCATTCTATCTGGATGCATCTGTGAACCTGTTTGCAGAAGAGATTAGTATTTGAATTGGTAGAATGAGTGAAGGCTGCCCTCCCCAGTGTGGGTGTGATCCCGGCAGGCCTGAGTGGAGTGAACAGGCAGAGGAAGGGAGGATTCAGGTTCTCCCTGCCTGACTGCTGACCTGGGACATCAACACGGTGTCCTCAGGGCGCCTGGTTCCCCAACCTTCAGGCCTGCCCTGGAATCTGCACCATGGGCTCTCTGTCCCTTGAATGACTCCACTAGCTCTCCAGAGCCTCTGATCTGTCAATGGCAGATGATGGGCTTCTCAGCCGCCACATTCATATGTACATCTATCTCATTTTGGTCTTGTTTCTCTAGAGAACCAGGACTAATACACAGATCTAGACTTCGATTAATTTATCTCCTTAAGAAATACTTCCATGAAGCTAGGCATGGTGGCACATGCTTGTAATCCCAGTACTTGGGAGGCTGAGACAGGAGGATGGCCAGTTCAAGGACAGCCTCAGCCATATAGTGAGACTCTCAGCAACCTAGTAAGATCCTGTTTCACAACAAAAAATAAAAAAGGGCTGGAGGTGTAGCTTGGAGGTAGAATGCCCCTGGGTTCAATCTCAGTACCACAAAAAAAAAAAAAAGGAAGGAAGGAGAGAAAGAAAGGCTTCCGTGTGATGTCTTTGGTTGGGTTCTTCCAGAGGAAGCCCATGAGACAGGTTCTGAGTGCAAATAGTTTATTTCAGTGACAATCCCAGGAAGGACCAAGACTGGAATCAAGGAAATAAGAATCTTTTAAGTAAGTTACCAAGCAAGTTAGCTTGGAGGCGAGGCCCAGTGCCATTTGGCAGCTCTGGGAAACTGAGGAACATGCCTCACTGTTATCCCACCCGAGGAGCAAGAGACACAAGTTATTACCTACCAACCCCACCGGTCATTTGCTGATAGATGACGGGATGAACATCAACCCCGCACACCTCCAGGCTGCCCACATATATGAGCGAGGGGGTCCTCGCAGCCAGGGGAAGCCCGTGGGCAGGCTGAAAAAACATGAGGTCAGAGCCAATTGAGTTGGCGTGCACAGGAATTGGAGCAGTGTACATAAACAAGTCCAGCTACTTTTGTTGTTGTTGTTTTTTGAAGGAGGCGGGAAGGATTTAGTTTTTAGAAAGGTTTGGTATACACGTTTGGTATACATGTTTATAGCAGCACAGTTCACAATAGCCAAATTATGGAACCAGCCTAGGTATCCGTCAACAGATCAATGGATAAAATGTAGTATATATTCTCAATGGAGTTTTATTCAGCCATGAAGAAGAACAAAATTATGTCATTCACAGAAAAAAAAAACAGAAGAGCATTATGTTAAGCAAAATAAGCTAGACTCTGAAAGTCAAGGGTCGGGTCCTGTATTTTCTCTCATGTGTGGAAAGTAGAAAGAAAAAAAGGAAAGAAATAAAAGGGGTAGGAATCTCATGATAATAGAAGAGAAACCAGTAGAGAAGAAGATAGGAACCAGTGAGGGGTAGAGGGGAGGAAAAGAGAAGTACCGGGAAATGAAATTGACCAAATTATGAGCACGTACCAATATGTAACAAAAGATCCCACTATTATGTATAATTATAATGCACCAATAAGAAGTTTGAAAAGAAATATCTGGTATGAAAACATATTAATAGTTCTGTAATTTACTGAAGTGTACAACAGTCTCCCAGCACCCACCCTTTGATACAGAGAAGAAAGGAGTAGAGGTTGGAATAAAACCAACAGTTTGCATCTCCCGATGGACGTGTGTTAGCTTTCTTTCCATCTCCACCCCATCCAGTGGCCTTTTCTTCTTGATTATTCTTGTTCTGCTTTTAAATTAGTTTAACTTATTATTATTTATATCCTCTTTGCTTTTGGAAATGATTTTCAGTGATTTACAAACCATGCATTAAAGGCATACATTTCCTTTGGCAAATTTTATGTTAATGAAACATTTATGTCCGTGAGATAACCAGCTGAGCAAAAAAAGTAAGGCAGAGTATTATCCTGCCTCTTTAGTAAGAGCTGTGTTTCACAGGTGTAAGATTATCTGAGAGTCTCAACAAAGGAAGCAGGTCAGCAAAGCTCATCACCATGATCTAGCTGGTGATGGAGGGACTCGATTCTTAGCGTACTCTTGGTGGTCACTCACTCTCACTCATCACCAAAGTCAAGGAAACAACTTGTGACAGAACTTCAGATCTGTTTAGAAAAGGCATTAACTTTCTCACTGGGGCTTTGTTCTTCCTGGAAATCTGACTTAACATGAGGCCAGTGCCCAGAGACAACCATCAGATGACCTCTCAACTCTTCCTCGCTTTTTCCTGTTCAGCTTTATATTTGAGTTTGGTGCTTCTAAACCAAGTCAATTTTTTTTTACTCCCATGAAGGTCTTCACCAACTAGGAATAATGACACCAGATGATGATGTGATCTCTTCTTATCCCTCTCCAGGCAATGGCATCCTGCCTCCCTGATGTTTTCCAGCCCTCTTCGGGTGTGAATGAGACACTAGCCATGTGAAATTCTGCTTGGATTGCACACACTGCTATTTATTCATCCGGCAGCAATTTGGAGGCTGAGGCTTACAATTAGCTATTTGATCTTAATCAGTATTGTCTTGAGCCTCTGGTACACTGTGTTTTGAACACCATTTTTCCAGTATTCGGATGGCCTATTTAATTAGACAGCTGAAACTGTCTGTGCCTAAGAGACAGGTCGACTTTGACAATTTTTCAGAAAGTCCTGGTCACTTTATTTCTTGCTCAAAATCAACCTGGCACATCACCACATTATAGACTAGATGTATAGGTAATCCATGTAAGTGTTAGAAAATTAGAGGCCCTCTACCTACTACTGCATCTGCTTGACTGTTGTGAATTGTGCTGCTCTAAACATGGGTATGCATGTGTCACTATTGGCAATAGCCAAATTATGGAACCAATCAAGTGTCCGTCCACAGATGAGTAGATAAAGAACAAGCAGTATACTCACATAATGGAATTTTACTACTCAGCCATAAGGAAGAAAAAATTATGTCATTTGCAGAAAAATTGTTGAAACTAGAGAATATTATGCTAAGTGAGATCAGGCAGTCTCAGAAAGTCAAGGGTCATATGTTTTCTCTCATATGTGAAAGCTAGAGAAAAAATAGAAAATTAAAAGGGCTTCAGATAAACGAGGAGAGAGACCAGTAGAATAGTAGAAGGGGATTGGGGGAGAGAGATGAGGAGGGGAAAGAAGAGGAGGCTTGAGGAAGGAACAGACCAAATAAGGTCCTGTCCATATATAAAGGTATCACTATTGTTGCACTTAAGAGGAGGTAAGAGGGGAGAGCCAGGGATGCAGAGAGAAACACACCAAGTGCTGTGTGCATGTATGAATGTATCACTTTGGGTTTGTCTGTTTGTTTGTTTGTTTGTTTGTTTGTTTGTTTGTTTGTTATGTGGTTCTGGGGATTGAATCCAGGGGCTTTCTACCTCTGAGCTACACCCCCAGCCCTATTTTATTTTTTATTTTGAAACAGGGTTCACTAAGTTGCAGAGGACCTCACTAATTTGCTGAGGCTGGCCATGAACCTGGGATCCTCCTGTCACAGCCTCCCAAGCACTGGGATTACAAGCGTGTGCCACCATGCCCAGCTGAATGTATCACTTTGAATTTCACTATGTTGAATAGTTACAATGCACCAATTAAAGTATTTAAAAAGAAGAGTCTTCTTGGGATTTCCCCAACTCTCAGAAGTTTTCTGACTCAGCTCCAGGGTGGGTAGTAATTCTAAACTACTGGAGGAAATGTTCCTCAGTGGCAATCATAGTCAACTTTGAAATATAAGAGCCAGATGTGGTAGCGCATGCTTGTACTTGGGAGGCTGAGACCGGAGGATCCGGGTTTGTGGCCAGCCTCAGCTACTTAGTGAGGCCCTCCGCAACTTAGTGAGACCCTGTTTCAAAATAAAGAATAAAAAATAGGGCGTGGTGGCGCACGCTTGTAATCCCAGTACTTTGGGAGGCAGAGACCAGAGGATCCGGGTTCACGGCCAGCCTCAGCTCTCTCTCTCTCTA
>PVJS01038339.1:0-19463 GCA_004027185.1 Glis glis
GTTCGCGGCCAGCCTCAGCTCTCTCTCTCTCTTTCTCTCCCTCTCCCTGTCTCTCTCTCTGTACCTAGTGAGGCCCTCCGCAACTTTGTGAGACCCGGTTTCAAAATAAAGTATAAAAAATAGGGCTGGGGTGTAGTGCGGAGGTAGAACGCCCCTGGGTTCAATCCCCGGTACCGCAAAAAAAAAAAAAAAAAAAGAATAAAAAAAATAGGGCTGAGGGTGTAGCTTGGAGGTAGAATGCCCCTGGGTTCAATCCCCAGTACCATAAAAAAAAACCCCAAAAAAACTCATTTTGCTATTTCTTAGCCATATATATATATATGGCTAATATATATATATATATATATTTGTACTGAGAATTGAGCCCAGGGGTGCTCCACCCACCACTGAGCTACATCCCAGCCCTTTTTTATTTAAAGACAAAGTCTCACTAAATTGCCCATGTTGGCCTTGAATTTATGATCCTCCTGCCTTGGTCTCCTGAATAGCTGGGATTGCAAACATGCATCTAGCCCTACTTGTGTACTCCATAAGTTTTCACCTAAGTGATCAATATGGATGCTGGAAGCTAATCATGTGTGATAACTCCCTGTCTCGTGTGTGGGTGTTGTGGGGGTGATTGGTGTGCATATGTTACTGGGGATTGAACCAATGAGCTTCCTACCACTGAGCTACACCCCCAAACCACCCCCCTCTTTTTTTAAAAATTGAAGCAAGGTCTTTCTAAATTACCATGCACTGGCCATGAACCTGCGATCCTCCTATCTCAGCCCCCCATGTTCTGAGATTATAGGTGTGTACCCCTGTGCCTGGCCTATTTGTTTCCTTTTAAAATCCTGAGCCCTTCATCCTGTAAAGCCTGGTACTGTGGCATAGGGCTGTAATCCCAGTACATGGATGACTGAGACAAGAGGATTGCAGGTTCAAGGCCAGCCTCAGCAATTTAGCAAGACCCTGTTTCAAAATAAAAATAAAAAAGGCTAGGATTGTATCCAGAAAGTAGACTGCCCCTGGGCCCAATTCCTAATATAAATAAATAAATAGATAGATAGATAGATAGATAGATAGATAACCTGAGATTACATTAGTTTTTCTTTCTCTTTCCCTTTGCATGTCCCCAAGCAGCCTCATTTATTCTAAACTGGCTGGAAATGCCATGGGAGCTGGTGGACAGCACCTCTCTACCAAAGTAGAGTCAACTGTGGGTGTTAATTTCCTGTCTTTAACACCTGCTGATCCACAAAGGCCAGCTCTTCCCCTGGGTCCCTGTGCCTCTCAGCTGGAACAGCAAGCATGGATATCTTGGTGTAAGCCATGATATGGAAAGAGAAACCTGTGAATTGGTAACTGCGGACCTTTTGGCCCCTGAGAATGTTCATTCCACCCCCTCTACCCCCATACAGGGACTTTACCCCTGACCTACATCCTACCCCTTTTATATTTTATTTTGAGAAAGCGTCTCACTTAATTTGCAAGAACTTGCAGTCCTCCTGCCTCAGTCTCCCGAGTAGCTAGGATTATAGGCATGCACCACCAGGGCAGGCCCGGGGGTGTTTCTTTTGGTCATCTCTTGAGTGTTACTCCAGAGCCAGATAGTCATCCTGTAAACACATACTTCATCCTGTAAAGACAGTCTCTCTTTACAGGGCTATCGAAGTGAGTCCCTGGGTTTATCATAAACTCAGCCCACTGCAGCTGCATGCCATGCAGGAGGCGCCCAGCTTCACTTCCCTGTCTTGAGCTATGGGGCTGTTTTCTTCAGGGCTGCCTAGCAAACAAACTCAAGATTTTTACTCTTGTGGCTCATGGCTGGTAAAACAGAATCCAAAAATATTCCTTCCTAAAGCAGAGATTAAATTCTGTGATTAAGGCTACAAAAGAACAGAGGGAAAGCTGCACAGGAGGTAAAGACTTCAAATTCCTAGTTGGAACAGGAGAGGGGTACACAGCAGACCTGTGAGGAAAATATGTCATTTACTTTCATAAATGAAAATGGCTAGAATGATGAATTGTCTCTAGACTCTCCCATATTGATATGTTGCCAATAGCTGCTTTTTATAATATTTCTGATTTTCTCCAACAGCAAGATTTCACAACACTCTCTTCATTGTGGTTTTTCTTCGACTTGTAACATATATGGGAAAAAATGACATGGAAATATACACAGTCACTTCTTCTTATTAGAGTGAAGTGCCATTTAGGCAGTAACTCTGATACTATGACAGTTCTGTGGCAGCATTTGAAATTACCCCAAACATTGCCCATCATGCTGAACTGGCAGTGGGGTTGTGGAAAGACAGAATTTAGTAACTGAAACTAATTCAAGCTTTGAGCTTGAATTAGGTCAAACTTCTAAAATGTGGTAGCTATGGAATATGGTACTTAATATATGCTTAGAATAAACAAAACAAAGTCCTAAGAACACTCTATAGTATCTACTATTCTAAGCATTTCTCACATATTAATTCACTTAATCTTCACACTATTCCTGTGATTTATTTTTCTTACTGATTTTTATAGATAAAGAAACTGAGGCTAAAGCAAGACAAAATAATTTGCCCAAGACCACAGCTAGTACTTGAAAGAGTTAGAATCAGAACTCTGGCAATCCAGCTATAAGTTGAGGCTTTTGAAATGTAACTGTTATGAGGTATAGGTAATTCTTTGTTGGTAGAAAAACAGGCTGAAATCTGAACTTGGTCTTTAAGAGAATAAAAATAATTTGTTCTGAGGAGGGGGCTACAGATTCTCTTATATTCTTCTTGAAGCTCCTCTCTCCTACAAAGAGGGCCCTGTAGAAGAATTACATTCCCAAACAATGAATCCTGAAGAGGTAATTACACTGTTGCCATCCCATTGGGAAGGAGGCTGGGGCGGTGATTACATTCCAAAACAAAGCTGTTTCGGTATAATTGCACTGTGCTGCTCTTATCAGTCTGGGGAAGGCAGGCCTCTGGTCTCCATCCTCATTTGTTTTTGAGATGGAATCTGAATAGCATTCAATTAATAGTCAAGACCCAGTCATAGGGAAGTCAGCCAAAAGAGCCAAGAGGACATTAACTTGCTATTGGCATTTTCCTTCTACTGAAGCTTTCCAGACCTTTAAGTATCAGCAAATTTGAAAAGGAGCCTGTTTGAGAAAATGTATTTGACTAATGACAGGCTAGAGACCCCTGTTTTAGAGACTGTACCCCAAAGTCCTGTTGGTCTTTATGCACAGAGGAACAACGGTCGGGTGGCATCAGTAGCTGTCACTCTATCAAATTTCCCGGTTCCATCAGTAGCCGTCACACTATCAAAAGGTGGTGCTTACTTCAGATCTTTCCCTATGACTTCCAGCATGCATTGTTTTGTTTTGTTTTTTTTTTTGTTTCATGTATATCGCTTCTAGTTATGAAGCAAAAAACAAACAAACAAACAAACAAACAAAAAACCCTGCCTGGCTCTGTTGAGGTAATAAGGCTGACTTTGGTTTACTTTCAGCAATAATTTTTAGGTCTGGATTAGAAGGAGAAATAAAACTAATTTAATTGTCTTATGATTCAGAGAACAGAAGACTGCTGATGACCTCCTAGGCATGCTTGTTGAACTAATGCAAAGAAGGAAAGAACGTGTTACTTGGTTGAGGGTTACACAGACCTCAGGAATGGTGTAGCCTCAGCCTACAGTTAGTATCAGTTAGCTTTTGCTACTGAACAAACCACCTCAAAATTGAGTGGCTTAAAACAACATTTAAGCCAAGCATGGTGGCACACGCCTCTAATCCCAGTACTTGGGAGGCTGAGACAGGAGGATCACAGGTTTGAGACCAGCCTTAGCAACTTAGTGAGGCTCTCGGCAAACTAGCATGACCCTGTTTCCAAATAAGAAATAAAATAGGGCTGAGGGTGTAGCTCAGAGGTAGAATGCTCCCAGGTTCAATCCCCAGTACCACAAAAAAACAAAACAAAAGCATTTATTGTTCCTCACAATTCTTTGAGTACAGTTCATCTGGCGTGGGCCTTTTGACTGCTCCTCTCTCTCTCTGTGGTCATTTGGCCTAGTAGGTAGAGTAATGGTCTCCCCAAGAGGTACACATTCTAATCCCATGACTTGTGAATATGTTACTCTATGTGGCTAAAGGGACTTTGCAGATGTGATGAAGGTTACAGATGAGGAGATTATTCTGAATTACCTGCGTAGACGCAGTATAATTACATGAGCCAGTTAAAGTGGAAGGGGATGGTAGAATAATGGTCAATGAAGTGCAACAATAGAAGATGGGAGTGGCTCTCAGCTAACAGCCAGCAAGGAAATGGGAACATAATCCTACAGCTCTAAGGAATGGAATTCTGTCAATATCTCAACTGAGTGAGGAGACAGATCCTCCCCTTCAAGCCCCTAGAAAGAAAATAGTCCTGCCAATACCTTGTATTTAGCCCAGTGAGACCCTCATTGAACTTGGGACCTACAAAACTAAAAGATAATAAAATTATGT
This sequence comes from Glis glis, assembly GCA_004027185.1. Lineage (NCBI taxonomy): Eukaryota > Metazoa > Chordata > Mammalia > Rodentia > Gliridae > Glis > Glis glis. The sequence continues at coordinate 4,478 of PVJS01038339.1, forward strand.
TGTTTAAGGCATTAAGTTTCTAGTAATTTGTTATAGCAACCATAAAAAATTAATACAGATAGCCTCACACACATATCAGGCATTTGGCAGGAGGGTTGGCTTTAACCGGGATGACTCCTCTCTTTTCTTTTCACCAGTAAACTAACCTGTTTTTCTTCACATAATATCTCTGGACTCTAAAAAGAAGTAAGAGAGGTCAGGCCCCAAGGCACAGGGACTTTGTGAGTCTCTCCTTTTGTCTTTTTTTTTTTTTTTTTTTTTGTCTGATAGCTAAAGCAAACCATGTGGCTAGCCCAAATTGAAGGAGGGGGCTCTCAGGGCATGGTACTGGAAAGTTTAGATCATTAGGTGCCTTTACTGTAACATTCTACAAGTAGATTTTAAGATCTGAGGTAGTCTGGAGTTCACTCTGAACAAATTGCTTTTTTAAGTGTCCTTCCGTATACCAAGGAAAGGTTCAGCATGCCACAGGATTTAGATGTACAGATTTGCAACTTTCAAGCACATCTCGTCTTAGATCATTATTTGGGTTATTTGGAGAGGAGTGAGTATATTATAAATGACATCCAAATAAGAATCTGGATCCTAGTTTTTCAGACGTGGCATTTCAGTGAAACTACCTTTTCTTTCCCTGGGTGTTTGCTGGGCTGTAGCCCTCTATTTCTGTGTGCTGGAGGGTAAAAAGATGTGCAAAAGAGCTCTGTGGGTGGTTGGGCCCCTTAGGGCCACGTGTATTTCTGTGTAGGTGGAAGACTGACAGAATTAACTGTGCGAGCACTTACTAAATTGGCTGTAAGTGAACCTGTACCCATGGTATCATTTATAATCCACAGCTTCGTTCACAGAAGCAACTTGGAAAAAAAGTTCCTGAAAACTAAGGCAAGGGATCTTTGTCCAATCACCATGGCACATGATACTTTTTTTTTTTTTTGGTGTAGGAGGTTGAACCCAGGGACATTCTACCTCTGAGCTACACCCCCAGCCCTTTTGTATTTCTTAATTTTGAAACAGGGTCTTGCTGAGTTACTGTGTGCTGGCCTTGAACCTGTGATCCTCCTATCTCAGCTTCTCAAGTACTGGGATTGCAGGTGTGCACCACAACGCCCATCTCACATGATACTTTCTTATGGCAACGATTGTAGACAAATTCAGTATTCATCATTCTTTTCAGACATCCTTGTTCTTTCAGAGCCAACTCAGTGCCTGGTGGGATGGAGACTCTGCTGTTGTAAGCCCTGGATTTTGCACTTACAATTGCATTCTAAATAGTATAGACTGTGTACAAGAAAAAATGTCACCTTATCATTGGAGATTTAAGCTGGCTCTGACAAGAGCTTCATCATGAATCTCAGCAGGGCATCTGGTGGGTTAGTGTGCTTGTTAAACATTTCTTCACTGCCTCAAAGCTTAGCCAAGACTCAGGAAATGATTGTAAGGTAGAAAGAGAGCTACTGCTACAGCTTGGTATGTGTGTATGTGTATGTGTCCATATCTGCTTCCAAAAAGTTAAGAGAAATGACATTCTCAGCTTAGCTTGGGTGGGAGAAATGTAGATTCCTTCCCAAGACAAGATGGAACAGCAGTACACCCCAGAAATGAGGAGTAGTGCTGAGAATGGAAATGTACAGGCTGTGTAATCTAAAGAGGCAGAGACTCTCCCCAAAGAAAACTAGACCGTATCTCCTATTGCCTGATAAGAGTTAGAGTTTGTGGTGATGAGATTCAGCTAATGTCCTTTTCTTCTGCCTTTGTTCTGTAGGTCTGTTTCCCCTCCTCCCTTTATCTCTTATGGGTATTTAAACAGAATTTGAACTTGATTTTCCTTAAGGCAGAACTGATATGGCTTCCATAGGAGCGAAGTGAGAGCTAATAAAAGCCACAGAGTGTTTCTTGGTCTAAATATTTTCATTGATTCTGCTGAAGTAAGGTGACTGGGGAAAAGTGGTAAAATGGTATATTGCTTATTAGATAAACTAATTATAACTGAAAATATCAATGCAAAGCTGAAGTAAGTTGTTGTAAATGCCCAGTTTCTTCACTCCTATTGTAGGTGGAGAGAATCCAGGGACAGTTTAGGAGCGCCTGCTGTGAAGAAGTTTCTAGCCATACTAATCTTTTTCTTACCTAGGAAGAATTTTAAGGTCCTGTGGGTTAGAAGTAGTCCTGGCACCAACAATTCCTGTGGGAATCTTTAGATACCTCCCCAGCACTATTATCCAACCAAGCCACCCCCCAGGAATATTTCATCTAAGTGAAAAATGGTGCACTTGCTCTGCTGGCAGCTTCAAGACAAATCACCTAACATGTCCTCATCCTGCCCATTCAACTGCCAACCCTGAGATTCATTTATAAAATTTCTTGAGCTGCCACTGGGTGAAAGTAGCAGAGATTGGCTATAGAATTTGGAGATTATAGTGCTGAGTTCAGGAGAGGCTCATGGCTGTTTTCCCCTTCAATTTCATGTGTACTTTTTGGTCCATCATTAGTTCTAGGTACTCCATATTTTAGGTTTAGTTAACATGGACTGTGTTTTCAGGTACCAAGTGGAAACCTCCACACAATGCACATCCTTTCCTTTGTGTTATTAGTGCATCTCCTGTGTGGGAGAAGGACATTTTCTGAATGGCTAGTGTAGCTATAGAGAGGGACAGTGTTCTTTTCCATTTAATTTTTTTTACTTTTTTAATTTTTTTGTGATATTGGGAATTGAACCCAGGGGCATTCTACCTCTGAGCTATACCCTTTTTATTTTTCTTTTTGAAATAGGTTCTCACTAGATTGCTGAGAGTCTCATAACATTGCTGAGGCTGTTCTCAAATCTGTGATCCTCCTGTCTCAGCCTCCCAAATACTGGGATTACAGGTGTGTGTCACCCTGCCCAACTAACTTTCTTATTTTGAATGCCACAGTTCCCTGTTCCACTTCTCTCCAAGACCTGAGACCTTAAGGTAAAAGTGAAATGTATATAGCAAGAAATTATGCTGACATGGTGGTGTATACCTGTAATCCTAGCTACTGGGGAGGCTGAGGCAGGAGGATCTCAAGTTGGAGGCCAGCCTGGGCAACTTACTGAGACCTCAAAGTAAAAAATAAAAAGGGCTGGGGCCAGGTGTGGTGGTACACATCTAATCCCAGTATTTGGGAGGCTGAGAGAGGAGGATTGCAGTTTGGAGACCAGCCTCAGCAACTTAATGAGACTCAGCAGCCTAATAAGACCCTGTTTCAAATCAAAACAAACAAAAACAAAAAGTGGTGAGGGTGTAGTTCAGAGGCAGAAAGCCCATGAGTTCATTTCCTAGTACCACATGAAAGGTGGGGGCTGGTGATAGAGCTCAGTGGTAGAGAGCCCCTGGGTTCAATCCCCAGTATCATAAAAAACAAAACAAAAAACGGGGGAGGGGGGAATTCCTGTATCAAGGGCTAAGCAGTGTTGGTTGCAATTTGACTATGTGACATTTTACAATTTCATATGACTTCTAACTTTTTTGTGTGGGGAGCATTACTGAAACTAATTATCAAACTGACAGTGTCCTCAAGGGCCCTGTCAATAAACAAATGGGTTAGAATTTTGAGTCCTTAGGCTTTCTAATTCTGACAAATTTAATTATCCTCAAGGCTCCGTTTGGATCTTTCCTTTTTCTTTTCTTAATTGAACAGTCTGTGATGGGAGGGGAGTTTTATGTGCAGAGGAATAGAGTCAATCAAAGAATATTGCAAACTAATGCAGGTGGGATTAAGGGACAGTCTACTCCCCAAAGACATGCAAGTCTGTCTGCCTTTTTCAAGTGAGCACCTGGACATTAAACTATTGAATATTTCACTTTGGCTTTGATGTTCTTAAATATTGAACATTTAAGGAAACACACCATAGCTACTGTTTTATAAGAAACCAAAGATGAAGTTTTCTCTTAATCATGATTAATACTTTGTATTACAAATTGTACATAGCATTGGGCCCAGGAGGCTACCAGATGGGTTGACTAGGGTTTGAAGTTAGTTATTATTCTGCTTTGCCAAAAGACCTAAAATCAATCAATCCATTTGTCCTTCCTTTCTTCCTTGTATATGCCCCTGGGTTCAATCCCCAGTACCCCATCCCCCAAAAAGTGTATGTTGATCATATGCTTCAGAACAATTACTTGTTCACTTATTCCCTTATTCACTGGAAAATATTTTCCTCCAGTGGTTCTAAATTAGACAACCAAGAAAAATAACAAAACTGACAAGATTTTGCTACTGTATTCATGGCTATTCAAATGGATAATATAGTCTTGTTTTCTAATTGATATGCAACAAATTCATTGGAAAATACTTCTTGAGTGCTACTATGTCTCTCTCCCACCCCCCCCCTTTAAGAGATAGGGATATTACTAGGGATTGAACCCAGGGCCATTCTACCTCTGAGCTACACCCCAGCACTATTTTTTTTATTTTTGTTTTGTTTTGTTTTTGTGGTACCGGGGATTGAACCCAGGGGCATTCTATCTCCAAGCTACTTCCCCAGCCCCATTTTTATTCTTTATTTTGTATTTTGAAACAGGGTCTCACTAAGTTGCTGAGAGCCTTACTAAGTAACTGAGGTTGGCCGTGAACCTGCGATCCTCTGTATCAGCCTCCCAAGTTCTGGGATTACAAGCGTGTGCCACCACGCCTGGCTTATTTTTTTATTTTTTATTTTGAAACACGGTCTCACTGAGTTGCTGAGGGTCTTGCTAGATTGCCAAGACTGGTCTCAAACCTGAAATCCTCCTTTCTCAGCCTCCCAAATACTAGGATTACAGGTGTGCGCCACCACACCCGACTATATGCACTTTTTAACAAAGAAAATTAAGGGTAAGGAATCAGATAAAATCTAGGACTTCTGAATGCAGAATAACAATAGCAATTAAGGTACTTAAAAGGCAGGAAAATATTAATTGGACCCTTGATTTTTTGTGTGTGTGGGGGCAGGTACTGGATATTGAACCCAGAGACATTCTATCTCTGAGCTATACCCCCAGCTCTATTTTATTTTATTGAAATGGTCTCACTAAATTGCTGAGGCTGGCTTTGAACCTGTGATCCTCCTGTCTCAACCTCCCAAGTACTGAGATTACAGGTGTGCACCACCACGCCTGGCTTTACCTTTGATTATTATATCATTATGTCATAATTTCCCAACAAGTAATAATAGGACTATTAACTTTGTTCTTTTTGTTTTTCCTTTTTTTTTTCCATGCTGGCAGTTGAACCCAGGGCCTTGTACATATAAGGCAAGCACTTTACCACTGAGCTATACCCCAAGCCCCTAACTTTGTTTTATTAGAGCTTTACTCAAAAGATGTCAATGGACTTCTCATCCTATGTGTTACAAACATGCAAATTATTATCTCTCTAGTTTTCCCTGTGTCTCTTAACCACACCTAAAGTTCCTACCACTCAAATCAGATTTAAACAGTCTTATTTTCCTCAACAAGTGTTTTTTTGTCTCCAGTTTTGGCTTCCTGAGATGAGGTCAGTTGTCTCTTCCTGGCTGTCACAGAGGCTGTCATTCTGACATGATACAGGAGGATGTAGTCCTTAATGAGTGCTTTTGGCACTATTTGTCAATTGCTTATTTCCTGGTGATACTGCATTAAAGTATTAATTAACTACTAAATTCGAGTTGACCTCTTAGCTGAGGAGACTTTGCTGAAGGCAGGTTGACTTTCCTTGCATGGCCTAGTGCATTGGTATGCTACCAACTTTTGATCAGTGTACTTTTACTAAAACTGTTATTGTAGTGTCAGGTAGACTTTGAAGTTGAGGAAGTCACACACCGTGTCCTAGAGTGGGGTACAAATTGGTAGGAATACAAGGTAAGAGGCAAAGAGCGAGCTTGTGTTTCCTTAAGTATAAGAGAAGTTTGCCTGGTGAGTAGGTGCATACAGGGCAGGGAAAACAGTTCAGCCCAGTGACACACTGCTGAAAGGCCACCAGATGGGGACTGTGAAACATTGTCTCACTATAATAGTGATTGTGGGTTTTTTTTATTGCTAACTTTATTGTTGTTTTTCTGCCTTCAGATAAACTGCCAACAAATAAAATCTAGTATTGAAATGTGTCATGAATACAAAAAGATTGAGAACTATTGATCTTGTGTTTTGGAAAATGAGCTAGACAGCCAGTTTCTTCTCATTCTGGCTTATTCGGTAATTTGCTGAATAATTTGAGTGAGTCATTTAATCTCTGTCCACTTGACATGTGAGGATATAGTGCATACCTCCATGTTTGTTCTAGTGATTAAGAAGGAAAAATTGATAATGCTGTCTACCTTCCTTTGAAAAAAAGTTGCTATCTGAAGACAAAAGGAATGAAAGTAGATTTATGCCTTAGCACCAGATTTTGCCAGACCTGAGCTGCTTGAGACAAGCTGGGACTGTCAGCCTTAGATATTCCAGTGACAGGAACACCTCAGCACTAAAAGGCAGGCTCAGGTGGCTGAAAGGGATCTATCTCAGTTTAATAAAAGGAATCACTAAGAAACATCTGAATTGTGCTAGGCACCCTTGGGACATGAAATAAAAACTTCTTGTTAAACTAAATGGAGGTGGTCACAGCAGCAGCACGGAGGAGGTAGGACTTGTCCAGGATTTGTATATACTCTCACAGGCTGACTGTAGCACATGCGGTATCCTTTGACTATCCCTGCCTAATTGTCATTTTGATCTCTTTTCAGCTTTTACAAGAATATAATGTCAACCAAAGATCTTAGGCCACTCACAGCTCCTTTGAAAAAGTTAATTTGGATGTGAAATGAGACATCAAATACTGAAATAGAAAGTAATTCTTTGGGGGGATTAAAAATGCCAACATAGTCTTAACGAAATATATGGTGAAGCAAATCTTAACTTCTGATTTTATTACTGACTTGGGAAGAGACTGTATAGCTTAATAGTAAGGGCAACTGAATTTAAATTTTATCTTACCTCATTAATTGGGTGATCATGGCAAGTTAACTTGTTTTAGTTTCTTTATCTGTAAAATAAGGATTTAGTAAAACCTTTCAGAAACTATCCCATCTAAAATTGTCAACACTCACCCTTATATTTTCTACTCCTCTTCGCTGTTTCATATTTCTCATGATACTTAACATAATTTAGCATGCTATGTGGTGAACTTACTTCTCTTTTATTTTCCCCAGAATGTAATCTTCATTAAAACAGGAGTTTTTGTCTGTTTTGCTCATTATCTTGCATGTAATAGGCAGTCAACAAATTATTTGCCTAATGAGTAAGCAAACTCCCTTTAAGGTAGTTGTGAAGATTGAGAGCTTTTAAAGTACTTGTTGTGGCACTTGGCACATTGTAAACACTTAGAAAATGATAGTAATTAGGAAATTTTCCTTGGCTCAAAGAAAAGTAGTATATAGGTCTTATGTATGTAACTGATTAATGTTTAAAGTATCTTGCATATTTTGTGTGTGTGTGTGGTACTGGGGATTGAACCCAGGGGCATTCTACCTCTGAGCTACAACCCCAGCCCTATTTTTTTTTTTTATCCTTTATTTTGAAACAGGGTCTCACTAAGTTGCGGAGGGCCTCACTAAGTAGGTGAGGCTGGCGGCAAACCTGGATCCTCCTGTCTCAGCCTTTCAAGTACTGGGATTACAAGCGTGCACCACCACGCCCGGCACTGCAATATTTTTTAAATGATCATAAATCACAATGCTCAGTTACATCAGAATTCGAACTATGGATATGAGATGATTATAACTTTTATTTTTATATACTTTTATAGGGGTATATTGTAATTATACATTTTACTGAGATTCAAATTATTTTAACTTTTTTTTTGTACTGGGGATTGAACCCAAGGGCATTTTACTTCTGAGCTACATGCCCAGCCCTATTTTTATTTTGAAACAGGGTCTCACTAGGTTGATGAAAGTCTCACTGCTTGCTGAGGCTGTCCTCAAACCTGCGATCCTCCTGCCTCAGCCTCCCAAGTACTAGGATTATTGGTGTGCGCCACCAGCCAAGATGATTGTAACTTTAAATAATGAAATATATGTTGCTATGTCCTATGCTTAGATTCATTTTAATCTCAACAAAATATATTTAGATAAGAAAAAGTTCTAGTGTTTTGTAGTGAATTAAATAAATATATTTTGTTGAGATTAAAATGTAACTATTAGGAATCTCAAAATAACTAGAAGAGATTTCAAAGTTTCCCTCCACAAAGAAATGCTAATTACTCTGATTTGATCATTACATGTCATATGCATAAATCAAATTATCTTTTCCTGCTGGGCATGGTGGCTCATGCCTGTAATCACAGTACTTGGGAGGCTGAGACAGGAAGATCTCAGGTTTAAGGACAGCCTCAGCAAGTAGTGAGACTCTCCTCAACCTAGTGAGACCCTGTTTCAAAATAAAAGTAAAATAAGGCTGGGGATGTAGCTCAGAGGTCGAATGCCCCTGAGTTCAATCCCCAGTAAAACACACACACACACACACAAATGATCATTCCTATGTCCCATAAATATATGAGTATTATGTGTTAATTTTCATAAAAAGGTAATATTCAAATTGTGCCTAGTTTGAGCAAAAATTATAATATTTTTCTTATATTCTGATATTTGTTTGCTTATTTTCTTTCTCCTACTAGATTGTTAAATCAAGCCAGGAACCTTGGCTTTTTTATTTTTTTATTTTTATTTTTTTGCAGTACTGGGAATTGAATCCAGCGGCATTCTACCTCCAAGCTACACCCCCAACCCTATTTTTTTATTCTTTATTTTGAAACGGGGTCTCACTAAGTTGCAGAGGGCCTCACTAAGTAGCTGAGACTGGCTATGAATCTGTGATCCTCCGGTCTAGCCTCCCAAGTTCTGGGATTACAAGTGTGCGCCACCACACCCAACTCACCCCCAGCCCTTTTTTAATTTTATTTTGGAACAGGGTCTCAATAAGTTGCCCAGCCTGGCTTTGAACCTACCATACTCCTGCTTTAACCTCCCCAGTAGCTGGGATTATAGGTGTGTGCCATCACATCTGGCTTACACTGAGTGTTTTAAGTGGTTTTTTGTAGACTTAAAAGCATTTCTTCTACAGAAGAAGTAAAATTTCATATGAAAGGAAATATAAATGTATTATACTGTGGTAAGCGCAACAGATAAGGTGATGATTGCTGTTGAAAAGATAATTTGTTACTTAGAGTTCTCAAGAGAATAGATGTGTATTTATATATTTATATAGTCATAATTCTGTAAATCATTATTATTAATAAAATATGTGACATAACTATTTTGGAAGGATGGGGGAGGACTGAGGTTAGGAAAAAGTCATTTTCCATCATAGGAAGCCAGGAGGTAAAATCAGTAATAGAAATTTAATGGTTAACTATCAGTAGGAAAACAGCAAATAGATTTAAATAGAAATGGCCCCTGGAGAGCAAAAATTAAGGGGTGGGTCATGGGGTTGGAGGCTGCTATTGAATTTTATTAGCTTTGTAATATCCCTTGATTTTTGAAATTATGTATATGTAGTACATTTTTTTTTGTACTGAGGATTTGAACCCAGGGACCTTTTACCTCCTATCTATACCCCTCACCCTTTTTTATTTTAAAACAGGGTCTCCCTAAGTTCCTGATGGTTTCGTTAAGTTGCTGAGGCTGGCCTTGAACCTGTGATTCTCCTGTCTCAGCTTCCCAAGTACTAAGATTACACATGTGTGCCACCTCATCTGACTGTATGTAGTACTTTGATTAAAAAGAAAGTAGAGGCCGGGCATGTGCACACTCTTGTAATCCCAGTACTTAGGAGGCTGAGACAGGAGGGTCATAGGTTCGCTGCCAGCCTCAGCTAGAGGTCCGCAGCAACTTAGTGAGACCCTGTTTCAAAATGAAGAATAAAAAATAGGGCTGGGGATGTAGCTTGGAGGTAGAATGCCCCTGGGTTCAATCCCCAGTACTGCCAAAAAAAAAAAAAAAGGAAGAAAAGCTGTCCACTGTGTAATTCCCGTACTGAAAAAATTCCAAAGGATTTCTATTGCCTGCCACACAGATGACAACCTTCATGTCTTTTTTCAGCCTGAATTTTATATTCTTCTTTATGAGCCTTTGCTTCTCACTGAACTAATATTAGCACTTGAACCCTGAATACACCTTGAGCAATGACCTCATTCTTCTCTGAGCTGTTCTCTCCTTTCCATACCCTGTCACTGTTCCTTCAAGTCCTAGCTCCTGTTTCCTCCCTAAGCTTTCCTAAGCTTTCTCATGTGTCCACCAATGATCCCAATGATCCCCTTCTAAATGGCTGTGGCTCTAGTTGTCTCTCCCCTCATTAGACACTCACGTTGCCTTTTCTTGTGTGTAATGTTTTTGATGGAAGTTTTATCTCTAACTGGATTGTGGGCTCCAACCAAGCAAGAAGCACATCTTATTACCATTTTATATACATCTTCCACAGTGTTCTGTTTGATAAATATCTGTTTAATATTCAGTTCTCACTCAGCCATCAAGAAGCTTTCTGTTTTGAAATCCCCACTCTTCATTCTGGGCATGTCTCAAGACTCTGTACTTTGGTCTAGATCCCAAATCTCTGTATCTTTGTTAGCCTTAGTGAGGTTGAAGGCCAAGGCTTTATCTCTTTGCTGGTGATATTGTCATTGGTGCCCCAGTGTGCTACTTTTTTATTTCGTTTTGTTTTGTTTTTTTAACATAGAAAATTCCTTTTTTTTTTTTTTGGCTGTACCAGGGATTGAACCCAGGGGCATTCTACCTCCGGACTACACCCCCAGCCCTATTTTTTTATTCTTTATTTTGAAACAGGGTCTCACTAAGTTGCGGAGGGCCTCACTAAGTAGCTGAGGCTGGCCACGAACCTGGATCCTCCTGTCTCAGCCTCCTAAGTACTGGGATTACAAGCGTGCGCCACCATGCCCAGCTCAACACAGACAATTCCTATCTTGCAAATCCTGTGGATATTGAAGCAAAATTGTGTGTGTGTGTGTGTGTATATACATATTTCACAAGTTTTGTGTTATTTGGGAGAAATGCTAATTTCCCCTTATTATCACTAGAGATTTATGACTTTTTCCTTTATGCCTCTTATTTCATAATCCCCTGTGCTGCAACGAGCCAAGACAAACCAAAAGTGAATAAAGTCCTCTGCAGTCTTCACTATTTCTCATTGCTCTGAGAACAACCACCTGACTTTTCATGTACCTTAGAGGGGCTTCAATTTATGATGTGTCCTTGCCCAGTACGTTGGAACCTCAATGTGACCTGAAACATAAATGTCACAATTTCTTAATCATTTATAGGACAATGAACTCTTTTAAAAATGTGATCAAAGCTTGGGCCCTACCTTCAGAAAAAAAATGTGTATACATAACTATTACCCAAAGCTGGCAGGGTGGCACATGCCTATAATCCCAGTACTTGGGAAGTTGAGACAGGAGAATCACAGCTGCAAGGCTAGTGTGTGGTAACTTAGGGAGACCCTCTTTCAAAATAAAAAATAAAAATGGCTGGGTGTATAGCCCAGAGGCAGAATACCCCTGGGTTCAATCCCCAGTACCAATAAACAAACATAGTATACCCAGGATTTGGATTTTATTCAGGTATGGTAAGGGCAACAGAAAAGGAGATGATTGCCACTAAAAAGATAGTTTGTTACAGTTCCCAAGAGAAGGAGAGTAGGGTGATGTCACACCACACACACCATATAACACAGGGTCACAGGAGAAAGTGTCAGGAAGTCAGGAGGCAGCAGAGGGTGAGGGGAAGCTTAGGCCAGAGCCTTCACTGTGGTTTTCAGGGGAAGGAATGAGTAAGGCAGGGTAGTTACACATAGTAAGTTTAGAATTAGATTCATTTGAATAATTTTGTCAACTCTAGGGCTATAGGAGCAGTTGCTACTTGCCTATGCCTTGCCCTGGTTGATTTAGGGCTCGATGTGTACCAGTTTAATAAAGGAGGTGGTTGGGATATGAGTTTGGGGTTCATTAGTTTTCATATCTAAGGCAAGTTGTTTGCTATCTCTAGAAATTAACTAAACCCTGGAGAGGCAGTCTTTTGTCTGCAAAGCCCCTAAGATTTCAATGCTTTAGCTGAGCATGGTGGCACATGCTTGTAATCCCAGTGCTTGGGAGACTGAAACAGGAGAATTGTAGTTCAACAGCAACCTTAGCAACTTAGTGAGACCCTGTTTCAAAATAAAAATGGGCCGGGGGTTTCACCTGGAGGTAAAATGTCCCTGGGTTGAATCCCCAGCACCAAAAAAAAAGTTAAGCCCTCAGAAAGTACTGAAAATTAAAACATGATTAATATAATAACACATTGCTGTGCACAAACTCATGTACAATTTTGTTTGCTATTTCTGTGTTTCCTGAACTTTCTGAAGTCTGTCTGTAGACTCAAGGTTCAAAACGCAGCTTGGGTCCTGAAAACCCTGTGCTTTTGAATACAGTATTTGAGTTTAGTTTATTTCATCTCAAGGTTTCTAGCTAATTAACTATTAAAGCCAGAGAACATAGCGACTGCTGACTGTGGTAAAGCTTTCCTTCCTTCCTTTCTTCTGAGTTTATACTAGAAGCTTATTTGCGGGTATTTTGTGCCGAAGGGAGAAGTCTGTGTTCCCTAATTGCTGCATCGAGTCTCAGCTCGCAGGGCCTTCTGATGACATTTTAAATACATGGAAATTTTTGAATGCATGAAAATGTCTAGTGCTGATTCTCTGCTGCATTTTACTCTGGCACCTGCTCCTCTTCTTGGAGTTTATCCCATTGCCTAATTCTGTACATTGTTTTCAAACCTTTCATTAACCATTGTTGGAAATTTTGCTTTTTAACCTCAGCATCCCTGCTTATCTTTTGAACAGAAACAGAACCGGTCTCTGACTAGTAGGCATTTCCCAGAGTGAAAAGCTCCCCATCTCCCCTTTTCTGGCTTTTCAGAGCATGAAATGGCTGTGCTAATCCTCTTGGCCTCAAGGCAAAAGCCTTGCCATGGCCAACAAAGGAGAAGGCCTGCTCCCAGCTTGGATCCTCCACAGGCCAGAGGGGAAGTTTCTTTACATTCTACCAACTGGCAGTGGGAAACCTGCCCACCCCTACTGTTTTGGCTGCAGTTATGAAAGAAGTAAATTCTTGGGATATTTCTCCTGTATGAAAATGTCAATTTCTTAGTGCTCTGAAAACTGCTAGATATATTTCCAGAGGTTGGGTGCTTTCCTGGAGCTGCAGAAATCAAAACAAAAATGATTTTAGGAATTCTGTAAGTATCCTTCAGGTTGAGCATTTCTCAAAGCCAAAGGTCTTCTGAGTCCAAGTCAACAAATTGAGTTGCAACTCTGTGCCTCCTTGTACAGGTGCTCTTAAGGAGCTGACTGGCTGGAGTAAGATTCAGACATACTCAAGTGACCCTTTGTTTCTGTATTTAATATGGAGTTGTTGCATATTTTCAGTGGCAGAGCATCCAGATATTTCATATAAAGATGAGGAAATTGTGTGTGCCCTTGCTGTCAAAAGAACCTATTAATAATGTACTACGGGGATCCGGGTGCAGGGACAGTGTTGAGAAAAAAGAGAGCAAGTACACTTGACTTGTAGTCTTTGAGTTAGACCTCAGTGAACTGAATTTTAAACGCATCCTCCAGTGGAGTGAATGATAGTAAAAGTTTCCTACCTGAGCCCGGCGTGGTGGCGCACGCTTGTAATCCCAGTACTTTGGGAGGCGGAGACCAGAGGATCCGGGTTCGCGGCCAGCCTCAGCTCTCTCTCTGTCTCTCTCTCTCTACTTAGTGAGGCCCTCCGCAACTTTGTGAGACCCGGTTTCAAAATAAAGTATAAAAAAAAATAGGGCCGGGGGTGTAGCGCAGAGGTAGAACGCCCCTGGATTCAATCCCTGGTACCACACACACAAAAAAAAGACTAGAAAAGCTAATCTGGATTGTCATCTGTGTTCCAGGTTCATGCTTTTGTGTGTGTGTGTGTGTGTGTGTGTGTGTGTGTGTGTGTGTGTGTGGTGCCGGGGATTGAACCCAGGGGCATTCTACCTCTGAGCTACACCCCCAGCCCTATTTTTAATCCTTTATTTTGAAACTGGGTCTCACGAAGTTGCGGAGGGCCTCACTAAGGAGAGAAGAGAGAGAGCTGAGGCTGGCCACAAACCCGGATCCTCCGGTCTCTGCCTCCCAAAGTACTGGGATTACAAGCGTGCGCCCAGCTCAGGTTCATGCTTAAAAAGCAAGATCGCAAAGATGGCTTGTTAGTAGTGTTTTCCCATTGTGTGCCTGGTATTGTCTGAGCAGTAGATTTTAATTAGAAACTATTTCAAATTAACTATCTTTATGTGCTAAGTGCTTTTCTCCCAGGATTTCACAGCATATGCCTGGTTCTGTGGACAATTCAAGTGTCTTAGTAATTTGTAGTATAAAAGACCCATTCACCATATTCCTTCCCACTTGTTTTTGCTTCTGAGTTTCCAGTGGGTTCCTGCACTTTATTTTTTATTTATTTATTTTTTTGTGGTACCGGGGATTGAACCCAGGGGACTTCTACCTCCGTGCTATACCCCCGGCCCTATTTTTTATACTTTATTTTGAAACTGGGTCTCATGAAGTTGCGGAGGGCCTCACTAAGTAGAGAGAGGGAGAGAAAGAGAGAGAGAGACAGGGAGCGAGAGAGAGAGAGAGAGAGAGAGAGAGAGAGAGAGAGAGAGCTGAGGCTGGCCGCGAACCTGAATCTGAATCCTCCGGTCTCCGCCTCCCAAAGTACTGGGATTACAAGCATGCGCCACCACGCCCGGCGGGTTCCTGCACTTTAGAATAAAGGTCTGGAAACTTTTTTTCCACCTCCATATCTAAAGGAAAACAGCATGGCTGGTCCAGTAGGGCAGAATGTCTTTTTTTTTTTTTTTTTTTTTTTGTGGTACTGGGGATTGAACCCAGGGGCATTCTACCTCTGAGCTACACCCCCAGCCCTATCTTTTATTCTTTATTTTGAAACAGGGTCTCACTAA
>PVJS01038340.1:0-19458 GCA_004027185.1 Glis glis
AAAAAAAAAAAAAAAAAGCCTAAAAATAAAATAAGATAACAGAATGAAAACACTTTGCTAAAGAAAGTATCTGGTATGTTTAATGTGTATTTTCCACCCAATACAGTTCTTTTTTTTTAATGATTGCCATATAGTTCCCCAATTAATAAAAATGGAAATGGTCAATTAACTTAGCTGCTGTTCTTTATTGTTTTGCATTATCCTCATAGCTCCTAAGCCCTGAATTGTGCTGACTATGTAATCTGTATTTTATTCCATTATTAGATGTAAAGATTTACTGATTATCCCTAATAATTAAATTATGCATTTCAATTTATGAATCAGCATCCCATTTTCTGCACATCGGCTCTTCTTATCTATTAAATGTCCATCCCATCATCTGTAATTTCAGTTGTTTTTTCATCCGGAGGCCTGCCTGCAAAATTCAGGAAGCCACTATTGACAAACAGTCTCCTTCACTAATTAAATAAGGCCAAGCTTCACTGATGGAAACTTAAAAGGTGATTGCAGACTTCATGGGCTACTTCCTCCTGCCCTGGGAAGGGGATGGGCAACTCCTTAATGTAGTTACTGTTATTCTACCTGTCTCTCTGAGGACTGAAACTCCCCTGACCTGAGGTGGTGGGCATCGTTCTGCAGAATTTGATGTATATTTTGTCATTTTTAGAAAAATACAAAAAGAAAAAAAAGTAGTTCTTCCAATGATTGAAAGTCATGTTTTGTTTTTGTTTTTGTTTTTGTTTTTGTTTTTGCGGTACCGGGGATTGAGCCCAGGGGCATTCTACCTCCAAGCTGCACACCCAGCACTATTTTTTATCCTTTATTTTGAAACCGGGTCTCACGAAGTTGCGGAGGGCCTCACTAAGTATCTGAGGCTGGCCCCGAACCCGGATCCTCCGGTCTCCGCCTTCCAAGTACTGGGATGACAAGCGTGCACCACCACGCCCGGCCTTACAATGTCATTTTTAAAAAACATGACATTGGCCGGGTGTGGTGGCACACGCTTGTCATCCCAGTACTTGGAAGGCGGAGACCGGAGGATCCGGGTTCGGGGCCAGCCTCAGATACTTAGTGAGGCCCTCCGCAACTTCGTGAGACCCGGTTTCAAAATAAAGGATAAAAAATAGGGCTGGGGGTGTAGCTCGGAGGTAGAACGCCCCTGGGTTCAATCCCTGGTACCGCAAATAAAAAATAAAAATAAAAAATAAATAAATAAATAAAAATTACATTGTGAAATACACTGTGCATGCAAAGAAATATATAGAAGACACTTTCAATAAAGCAAAGTCATACGTTCTTTTTGAAAAAATGGTGTCATAAAATCATACTGTCTTATTGTGGACAGTTTAGAAAATAATTCAAAAGTATAAAATGTCTAATAGCATGACTGGAAAATTACCCATAAACAAGATTGGCCTTTGTTTTTCTCTCTCTCCATATAATATTTAAATTTTCTGTGTCCTCCTTTTTATGTTCAGCATGATTATTTTTCTGCACACTAAATATTTTAAATAGTCATTATTTTTTTTCAGAACTGGAAATTGAACAAAGGCTCTATCACTGAAGCACATGCCCAGCCCTTTTAAAACTTATTTTGGGACAGGGTCTTACTAAATTGCCAAGATTGGCCTCAAATTTTCGATATTCTTTAGATTATAGGTGTGAACCAGGCTGGGAGTGTAGCTTAGTGGTGGAATGCTTGCCTAGCATGCATGAGGCCCTGCGTTCAATCCCCAGCACAACAAAAACGAAACAGATCCTAGGTGTGAATCACTATGTGTGCCCAGCTAACAATCAGGATTTTTAAGGGCATCTTATTTCTTTCTCTTTTATTGAACACGGATTTTTCTCACAAGTGTTTCATTATGATGAAAATACGGTGATTAATAACTTTAGGCATAAATATTTGTCTTCATATTTGGTTTTTTCCCCTTTGCATTAAGAACATATCTTCTGACATCAGATTTTGTGACTAGATTGATAGCTTCCTCAGTACTCCTAAATCTATGCTTGTTAGTGTATAAATGGCTTAAAAAGCAAAACTCTTAGAACAATCATTATAGGCTTATGTCAGCAGCACTAGTGAATTCTGGATCTTATTGTTAGTTGTCTTACTAAGTTCTTGTTGCTGTAAATCTTTTGGCTTCTAGAAGTTTCTTTGGGGCTGCTCTGTGTTCCCATGATACAAATCAAACAGACTGAGGCTTAATAGTTGCTCAGGATTGATGGAAAGAAGGAAAGATGAAGTGCAGAAGAGGTAGGAAGGGGAAAGAGGGTATCCCAGAATTATGGAACTTGAAGTTAGAGAAAATCAAAAGAGTAGTTGGGCAATAGTGCCAAGAGCAAGAGAAAGATTGAGATAAGACGAACAAAAGAGATATCATTAGATTTGGCCAGAAACTGATCATCATTTACTTTTTTGTGTGGGTGTACTGGAAATTAAACCCAGGGGTGTTCTATCTCCGAGCTACACCCCCAGCCCTTTTTATTTGTTTGTTTTGAAACAGGATCTTGCTCAATTGCTGAGGGTCTCATTAAGTTGCTGAGGCTGTCCTGGAACCTGTGATCCTCCTGTCTCAGCCTCCCAAGCACTGGGGTTACAGGCAGGTGCCAGAACACCTGGCTCATTATTTACTTTTGAGCAGTTTATGAGCAGAAGAAATGAGGATGGAAGATGAAATGTATCAAGGAAATTGAATTAATATTGCATAAAGCCTGCACCTTTTCTGTTGCTTGTAGTTCGTGCTGTTGGTTACAGCAGCATAATACATGTGATTCTGTTCATTCACGGCTCCACAGGTGTTTCTCAAATGCTATTATGTATGAGGCTCTGTGCTCAGGTAGTAAGGCAGACGTGGTTCCTGCTCTGATTAAGCTTATCTTCTAGTACAGACAGAGATAGTCGATTGATTAACAAGTAAACGAATCAATGAGAAAGGACTTTGTGAGATGGTGTTAAATACAAGTGAAGTTGAAATAAGGAAGACTGATGAGAAGTTGTTCAGGGTTGGGGCAGAAGCTAGTTATACATGGGAGGTAAGGAAGGTCTTTCTGAAAGGTGACATTTAACATGAATTATGAGAAGGAGCCAGCTACAGGAAGGCTGAGGGGATGAGCATTCCGGCAGAGAGAATGGCCACTGAAATGCTGGGAGAAGGAAGGGACAGTCCCCTCGACAAACACAGGGGAAGCCAGCGTGGCTGGAGTAAGTGAATGGGGCACTGGGCTGGCTGGGGAGCAACGGGGAAGGAGGCTAGAGATGTAACTTAGGCAGGGCCAGATCACCCAGGGACTCACAAGGATCTTGGACTTGATTCACAAGAAATCGACTTTGATAAGGAATGATCCTGAAGTCAAATGATTGTGTTCTTGCCCCATGTCACCTAAGTGTCTTTAAACTGACCTAAACATCTATACTACTCCTGAAAATAAGCTTAGCAGGTACAGGGGGCGTGTTTGCTTGGGTCCATTTAACTTACCTCTCCCCGACTTATTCAGGTAACTCTAACCTCTCTGCCTACCCCAACGCAGGGGATCTGCCAAACAGAATCTTGCTTTCCTGGTACCGGAAGTGGTACCTCAGGCTAGCCAACCAGGGCATCCCACTCTCTGGTCGCAGTGATAGACCCCAACATGGATGGATGACATAAGCCAGGACTGTCACAGTTGTGCCCCAGGATAGAGGTGAATGTTGGAAGGGAGATGTGTCTCTCTTCTGAGGCCATCAAGCAAGGCTGATGCAGGAGTGGCCATGTGGGGCCTTTTCCTCCCCTTCCCAGGCAGGACTCCCCTCTCCACCACCTCTGCATAGAAAGCAGAGGTGATTGGATTGGAAAGAATAAGGAAAATTCCCAGAATAAAGGTGAAAAACCGAAAAGGAAAAAGATCCGGAGCTGGCAGCTGACAGCACTTTCGACTTCTGGGGGTCTCTGAGGTTACCTCCTCCCTGACTTCCTGACTATGGCGCCTGCTGATACACCTTCCTTTTTGCTCAAGGTAGTTTCTGAATTTGGTCTCTGTTGCTTGCAATCTGAAGAATCCTGGCTATTATAGCATGTGAAAGAGGGAAGAGGAAAGTTAACTAACATTACACACCAGAGTCTCTAAGCCGTGCACTTCTTTCAACAGTAGAATGGAGGTATGGGAATGGATGGGATGTGTATGACTTCAGACTTCAGTTTCCCCCAAAAGAAATTTACTGTTTGTTAGTACTGCAAGGACCTCAAGGCTCGCTCTTCCTCTCCCATGCCTTCCATCGGCGGTGTGCTTATCGAATGGCTCTCTGGGGGGAAAAGACACAAATTTGTAAGATTGCCAGTTTGAGTCTTATAAATACTCCCACCATAGTGAATGAAATTACCAAGGATCTAACAACCACCTAGCAAAATCCCTGAATATGAGAGTTGGTAAGGGCAGGCTTCACCACACTACTGCCTCCATCTGTCTCTCTTCATATTACGGCTCTCCTCACTCCTCCCTGTCACTCCCAATTACCCTCCCTCTATACTACTAAATTACCCAGAATTTCACCTAGGTTTTTCTACCTACCCTTTCTCCTTTACTATGAATCTCACCGGCATGGTCATCTTGACCAATGTTAACACAACAAGGTTACTGGAAAGAGCTGAAGCTTTGGAGTTAGATTTAGATTCAGTCTCGTGTAACCTGGAGCGAATTACTTAATTAGATTGAGCCTCAGTTTCCTAATCTATACAATGATTCAACAATCATGTCTCACTCATAAGAGATGTCATGAGGATTCCAGGAGACAATTGATATGCGAAATGCCAAGTTAAGGCTTTTGTCTTTCCCATCCCCTTCTGTGAGAGTGGTTCCCACCCCCATCTGTGCACCCAGAGCATCTCACCCCATTGGTTCCTGATGCCCCCTATTGCAGCTGTCTCTCCATCACTCAAAGAACTCCTTGAGTTCAGGACTTTTGCCTTCTTTATCTACATGCCCCCGATCCTAGCTCGGTATCTGGAATATGGTAGATGTCCAATAAATATTAAATGAATGCTGGTTTTGTTGTCCATTTCCAGTGTGATCAAGAGAATGGCTGGGACAGAAAGAACTGGGCTGCAGAAGAACATGGGAGGAAGAGGTTTGGGCCCCGGAGTCTCACTGGTTCGGATGTGGGCTGCCAGTGCAGCAACTGAACAAGAGTGGGAAGGATTGCAGGGAGAGCTTATTTGCATCTGGATCATTGAGTTCTCCCACTGGCCCAGCTCATTAGTTTACTTGGTACACAGAGCTGAACAGAGCCCAGGGGAAAGATCATTCACTCCACAACACTCACTCTTTCCTCCTCTCTTGTTTATCTTAGTTGCCGGCACTCATGTCATATCTTTAACTTTCTTTCACTGAATGCCTTTTTGGTTGAAATCTTTAAGTTATTTTTTTCCTTGCTGTCCTGGAGATATATGAACCAGAGCCAATAAAATAAGAGCTCTCTTTTTCCTTCACAGCTCTGAAAGCTTTACATAAGTGTTTCTTCACTTCTATTTTATGACCAGGACCAGATGCAGAAGTGCTAAAATATTTTGATAAGAGCTGTCCTGGCAGCAGTTTTACTTTTACAGCTATCCAGAGGGAGAGAATTAGCTCGGAAGTCAACCCACAGAGAGGAGAGAGAGAAGCTATGAAATCTCTCTACTGACCGAGAGTCTCAATTAGTTTCAAGAATCAATTGGATGAAGACAGAAAGACAGTGTTTAGACTATGACATTATCTAAACAGAAAATGGTAAATAAATTTGAAGGTCATCATAATCCCTAACATTTATTGGAGGGGGTGGTTTTGAAGTTTGTTAAATGCTTTTATGTACAAGCCAATATCCTGAGACCTCTTGAGTTAAACACACACTCCCAGACCCCTTAGTACCCATAAAGTAGGAGCTGTTCCTTTCCTCTTGGAACACTTGAAACTAAGGCCCAGAGGTTAAGTAACTTGCCTAAGATTGCTTAGCTGGTCAGTGGCAATGCTTATATTTAACCACTACTCTCCATGGCCTCTCGTTTGTTTTGCAGGAGAGGAATTAGAGATACAGGGGGGTCAAGTGAGTTGCACAGGGTCACGTGGAACAGGAAGCAGAGAGCATTGGTCCTTTCTGTCCACATTTTGCAATGGGGTCACTGCCTCACCCCAGCCATATGCTTATTTTTTTCTTAATTTTCTCTTTACCACTCCATCCCACCTCATTTGGTCTTTTGCTGTGTCTTTTAGAGACTGTGTTTTTCATCCCTCTTTCAGTATTTTATACTCATGTCTGTGTTTCAGCTGATGTGCCAGAGTCCTTACCAGACACTGGTGTGAGCATACGGCAAATATTAACTCACTTTCTATTCTCCATAACATCTCCAAGTGATGGGAGAGACAACTGTTATTCCCCAAGACAAGCAGACATGATGATTTATTCTCACTTTACAGATGAGGAAACTAAGCCACCTTACTTGCCCAGGACGCACAGTTATAGGGGAGAGGGCCAGGGTTCAAGGTTGGAAGGGCCAGGGTTCAAGGCTTAGACTTGTTCTAAGTCATTTTGCTACAGATGTCTCTCATTGGGCCTTGAATGTTCCTGTCTGTCCTTGGGGATATGTTCATACCAAGGTATGCCTGGATGTAGATGCTCTGAATATCATTGTTTTCTACTCCTTACAATCTGACATGTAAACCCAGACAGTGTGACCTAGAACACTAGTACTTGATTTTGGGGAAAAGAATTTCCAAGGGGTGTTGTCTGAGATGAAATGAAAATTCCTTTTTTTATTTCTGAGTCTTAGTTTGGGATTCTGTTTTTTTTTTTTCATTAGTTTATTCATTCATTAGCCTGATGTTGCCTGCTACCTGTCTGAGAAATAGCAGCAAAAACAAAAAACAATTAATCCGCTTAAAGTGTTGGTTCATAAAGATGAAATAGACTAATTAACTAGTTGAATAGGCTGGGGTATGTTTGCAACTATAGAAAATATGTCATTTTCCAAAGGGAGATAGGGATTTAGCCCAACAGAAGGAAGGATAACTAGCATGGGAATAGTAATGAAATAAAAATTCTGCATCCAATTTCCTTTGGTGAGATATATTAGATTTTAATCATCTCAACCAAATGGCTGAAACCCATTTAAAGCCAGATCAGCTAAAATTTGCCTTGTATTTATTTACATAAGTATCTTCCTTCATTTGCCACTAGACTAAAAGCTCCTTGCATGGGAAACTGAAGGCTACTCATCTTGGTCTCCCCCCAAAGTGCCTGGCACAGTGCCTAGCCCATAGCAGGTGCTCAATAAATGTTTATTGAATTGAATTAAAGAGAAGACACTCACTACGTATCAATTCTACATTCACCCCAGGAGAGAAAAAAATGAATGTGATGTTATGCTCTATTAAGTGCAAAAATGAAAACAAATGCCATCTCAAGGTTGGTAATTTAAAAATATAGGGGCTCAGAAATGAAGACTCTCCACAGTGGAGAATTGCTCCCAGAGCATTTCCTCTACCAAGGTTTACTATAACACCACCACAGAATAGCCCAAAGTCTCTCTACTTTAATTCCAGCTTTTCTAAGATCAAAGAATAAAACATTGTGAAAAAGATCATCACTCATTATGTTTTATCTCAATTTAAAGTTTGTTTTTTAACCTACTTAGATTCGAGGTAGAAGAACTTGGGAATTGGAAAGGGTCTTACTCATTTTTCTAGGTATGTTCAGGTTTTGTTTTGTTTGTTTTTTGCAGAGTGGGGGGGGCAATATATAATGTCCTTCCTTGCCATTGACAGAACCCATTGCATAAGACACGCTGGGGTCAAGCAGATGTAAATAGCAAATACAATCTTTATAATATTCATGAGAAAGGTGGTTAGAGAAGGTGGTTTGGATCCATTATCAAGTATACTTGCTAGTACTATGGCCCAGATTAAATTTACCCATCACTCGGCTATACTGTTATAGGGATGTGCTCCTTAAAATGTGATGGCATGGAAGAGTAGAGGAGATTAGAATACCTGTTTCCTACAGGCATGCAGATCCCAAGGGAAGAGTGAAACAGCTGACAGGAGTGTGCCCAGTTCAGTCTTCCTGATGGCAAGTCACAGGTCTTTTCCTGGAGGGAATGAGGGAAGGGATGGAGCGAGAGGCTTGGAATGCTGGCCTAATGGAGGTCCCTCCATGTGAAAAGATGAGGAGGGGGACTAATTGTCCCTTCCAACATGACACATGTTGCAACAGATGTACTCTATTGCTGATAACATACATGGAATTCTATCTTTCAGCAATGATTTATTGAATCCCTGCTATGTGCCAGACACTATACTAAAAGCTTTACAAATGTGTTGGCTCACTGGAGCCTCAAAATAACCTTAGGAGAGAAAACAGTGTGGTGTTTCC
The DNA here is from genome assembly GCA_004027185.1 of Glis glis. NCBI lineage: Eukaryota > Metazoa > Chordata > Mammalia > Rodentia > Gliridae > Glis > Glis glis. The sequence goes on from PVJS01038340.1 coordinate 8,384, forward strand.
TCAATAAGTTAAACATAGAATTAGCATATGACCCAGCAATTCCATTCCTGGATATCTACCCCAAAGAACTAGAGACAGGTGTCTAAACAAAAACTTGTACACAATATTCACAGCAACATTATTCAGAATAGCCAGAAATGGAAATAACCAAGTGAACATCAACAGATGAACAGTTAAACAAAATGTGGTGTATTACAACAGAATATCACTCAGCCATAAAAAGAAATGAAGTATTTATTCATGCTACAACATGGATGAACCTTGAAAATATTATGCTATGCTGTGAAAGAGGCCAGACACGAAAGGACACATCCAGAGAGACAGAATGCAGATTAGTGGTTGACTGGGGCTGGGGAAAAGGGAGACTGGGGAGTGGATGCTTAATAAGTAAAGGATTTCCTTTTGAGGTGATGAAAACACTCTAGAACTGGATAATGACAATGATCACACAACATTGTGTGCTATTGTCATTGAATTTTACTTAGGAGTAAATCTAACAAAAGAAGCACTAGGTCCCTACACTGGAAACTACCAAATGTTGCTAAGAGAAAACATAATAGACCTAAATAAATGGGTAGATATACCAGATTTAAGGACTAGAAGACTTAAAATTGAGAAGATGATAGTTCTCCCCTTATTGATCTATATATTCAAAACAATTCCAATTATAATCCCTCTGGGGTCTTTTATAGAAATTCTCAAACATTGATATGCAAAGAACCTAGAATGCTCAAAGAAATGCCAAAGAAAGCAACATTGGAGGACTTAAACTATCTGGCTTCAAGACTTACTATAAAATTACATTATCAAGACAGTAGGAGACACAAATAAATAAATCATTAGAACAGAATAAAATGCTCTAGAACAGACCATTTATACATCCAGTTAAATGACTTTCATCAAAGGCACTATAGCAATCCACGGGGTAAGAAAAGTGTTTTCAACTGTGCTGGAACAACTGGCGATTCGTATGGAAAGTAGGTAGAGCTAGAATTTGAACCGAGGTGCACTGGCCTCTTTCCACCTCCCTCCCTCACTGTGCTTCCAGCCTGTGTTTGATGCATCTCCCTGCTACAGCCCAGGGAGAGGGGAGTTGAGAGCTTGAGACAGGAGCACTGCAATGTATGTCAGCTGTGTGCCAGGAAGATCGAGGGGACCGAAGATTGACTTTGACGGACTGTTCCGGTCTTCAGTCTTTCAGCCTCTTCAGGTCCTGGAGCCCTACTGCCTTTGCTAGGAAGGGAGGTGAGATGTCTGTGGGTGAGGTGAACTAGAAAATCACAGTGCATTTTCTTGTCCATGGGATGATCAAAACCTGCTGCTGGAAAGAATGGTGGGCTTGTACTCAGAATTCTTGGGTTCTGTTCTATCTCTGCCTCTGTGTGACTTTGGGTATGTTACTTTAACCCCTCTGATCCTTTGTTTTCTCATCTGAAAAACGGGGACATTGCTGTTAAGTTCAGTTGAAATAGTCTGTAAGTATCTTTTGAAGACTATGAAGTGTTGCCTAAATATAATTTTTTCATGGCGCTGTGTGTACTTTTTGCAAGCTGAAGTGAATAATAATATTACTTTCTGTTTTAAATTCAAATTCTACATATGAAGTATGCTCTATAATTATGTTTCCTGCTTCTTTTGTGTTTACAAAAGAAATCTAACATTCTAGTAATGATTCAAGATTCTTTTATTAACACAGCTTTAGAGTCAGAGATAACAATTGTTTAAAGTTTCATTTATTCATTTCTTTCATTCAATACATTTTTAAAAATTCCATTCATTCATTCATTCATTCACACCAACAAGTTTTTATTGAGTACCTACTGTAGGCAAGACATTATAAGTGCAAGGGACAAATGAATGGAGACTTGGTCACTGTCCACAGAAAGCTCATAGGCTGGTGGCAATTCAGATGCATCCTTAAAGAGCCAATTATGCTACGATGTAATCACTGCCAAGAAAGACTTGGGCATGAGGCAGGGCACTGTGGGAGGAGTCCTAAGCCTACCTGTGAGGTCAGGGCCGGCTTCACAGGGCAGGTGATGTTCCAGGTTGAGACTTAAAGGAGAAAAAGACAGTCTAGAGTAGCTGGTAAGGGCAAAATATAGCCAGTGCAAAGGATAGTGTGGTGGGCTGCAGAGGAGGGAGGGGGGTAGCCGGAGATGTGAGACCTGTAGAGAGACCAGTTAAATGGTCATTGCAATGGTCAAGACAAAGTGATAAGAGGCCTGAGCTAGGCTCAGGGTAATAAGGTTGGAAAAGAAGAAGCCGATTTGACTTATTTAAGAGCCAAAGCTAAAGAGGAAAAAGGGGGGGAAATAAGGGAGAAAATCTCATGAAAATAGAAGGGAGACCAGTAGAAGAAGGAGGGCAGGGAGAGGGAGGAGAGAAGAGAAAGAAGAAGCGCTGGGGAAAAACTCGACCAAATTATGTTAGGTGCATGTACAAATATGTCACAGTGAATCCCACTATCATGTATAATTGTAATGCACCAATAAATTTTAAAAATTCAAAAGAAGAGGTAGGACCAAGAAGATTTAGCAGCTAGTTAATTGAATACAATGGCCAAGAGAGAAAAATCTCAGTTCAACCTCTTATTAGTGAGGTGGCCTTAGGCACAGTGCTAGGCCTTTCTAATTCTCAGTTTTCTCATTTAAAAAATGGAGAGTAATAATAACTAATTCATAGGGTTGCCGAGAGCCTTAAAAGTTCTTGTAAAAGTACACATTACAGTGCAAATAGATTTTTCACAAATATTAGCTTTCTTCTCACTTTCTTTTCTTTTTTTTTTAATTTTTTTTTTTTTTTTTTTTTGCGGTACCAGGGATTGAACCCAGGGGCGTTTTACCTCCGAGCTACACCCCCGGCCCTATTTTTTATACTTTATTTTGAAACCGGGTCTCACAAAGTTGCAGAGGGCCTCACTAAGTAGCTGAGGTTGGCCTTGAACCCGGATCCTCCGGTCTCCACCTCCCAAGTACTGGGATTACAAGCGTGCACCATCACGCCTGGCCTCACTTTCTTTTCTTGTCCTCTACTCATACGGTAGAAGGGCTCTTCCATGTCATAGAGACTTTGCTCTTAGAAATACTCTAATTATGAACATTGGGGTTTGAGGTGTTTGGGAAGCATATCTCTAGAGTTTTCATGATGAGGCAACTTCTGAGCCAGATGAACCATGTCTGGGACTCATGTGGCAATTCTTTTGTTCCTCGACTATCTAAGGAAGCAACTGGAGCTCCTGGTCAGGTTCTTGAAGTTCGTAAATGAGGTGTGAAATTGTGGACTATGATCTTTGGGCTGTAACCTTCAGTTTATGCTGTCCTCGCTCCAAGGTTCTATGATACAAGCTGATGGGAGCTGGGATCCTATGGTTCTCCTAGATGCTAACAAGGCTCTGCATCTGTGTTAGCTTTCTCTTTGCTGAAGCCAAAATACAACTTAGAAGAGAAAAGGTTCATTTGGGTTCACAGTTTCAGAGGTTCAGTCCATAGTTGGCTGGCTTCAAGGCAGAAGCATCATGGCATGGCAGAGAAGAAACTCAGCGCGGCCAGGAAGCAGAGACAGGAAGCAGCCAGGAACATATATAGTCCCCAGGGCCACACCCCCAGTGACACACCTCCTCCAGCCACACCCTGCCTGCCTACACTTACAATTCAGAAAGTCCATTCGAATTACTAATCCATCGGTGGATTTACCCACTGATGAGGCTGGAATCTTGATTCAATTATTTTACCTCTAAACATTTCTGCATCACCAACACATGCGCTTTTCTGGGGGTCATTCCACACCCAAACCATACCGGCATCTTTCCTACTTCAGCTTGGAGCAGATGAAGGATTCAGGAATTTCCCTTTAGCATCTACATAAGATGTTGCCGCTTATCACACTTAGAGACTTAAACCTTTTCTCATCTTCCCATGATGACCAGAGCTACTGAGGACTTGAACATGACTTTAGGAAACACTAAAACACTATTCCAACCCTCCCTTTCCCCTGGTGGATAGAAATGACAAAATCTACAGTGCTTCTTCTCAGTGTCCTGGCTGGATGACCAGGTGCCATTAGAGAAAACAATACTCTAGGAAGGACAAAAGGATGTGTGGCCCCTCCCTGAGGAGGTAGCAACAGACCTTGGGACAGCGAGTTGACTACAGACGCTTCTGCCTGGAGAGATGTTGACTGAAAGCCCTGCAGTCTCAGGAGGCTAAGATAATTAAGAATTTAAGAGCTCCCTTAAATGCTCCTTTTATTTCTGGTAAGGCATTTCTTGGGTGTTATTGCTGAAAAGGAAGGACTCATGGGTAACTTAAGATATTCTTATACGTGAATAATAATCAATTAGCTCCAGCTTCTCTGGTCACCATACCTGATCAGGATTTATGCCTCTTTTCAAAACTAGAGCAGATGTGAAATTTTTCCAGATTTCCTATTACTTGGCAGAGTAGCGCTACCAACTATTCAGATCTTGAGCTCCCAGGAACCCTATTAAGATACACCATAGCGAAGTCATTAATGATCTGCCTGCAGAAAACCTAAGCTCTGCTTCTGGTCCCTGGCACCCTCTTTCATGATAGAGCCTGGCCTAATGGTGTGAAATAATGTGCCAAGACTTTGAGGGAAATTGAGTTGTCCCACAGGAGCTCCGGATCGAGAGGGGCTTTCAGTCTCCCGAATGGTGTCTCTATGGTAGGGAGCAGCTGGGGCATTGATTCTTCCCAGCAATTTTCCTGGGCTGCAGGATGGGGACTCAATTAAAGTAGGATGGGTGGAAAATGGTAGCAGTCCTCTCTTGACTCCTCGGCGCCCAGTCTATAGATGTAACCAACATCAGTCTGTGGTCTCATAGGAGAAGTAATTTAGGGTAGTACTAGGAGCCAAGTTCTAATTGTTCTAATAAAAATTCCCATACAATAAATTCTTAATTATCTGATAATGAGGGTCAAGAGAGGATACTAGAGATTGCAGCGCACAGATAATCCAAAAAGCTCGTTTCAGATGCACATTTTCTTTCTTCATGCAGCATTCATCCCGAGCAGCGAATGTGCCCTCTAATGATAATCATTCATGTCTGCGTGTGGCCCTTTCTTATAGCCCAGTGGTTTTCAAGGATGTCTTTAGAAGCAGACACAGTTTCAAACAAAATCTCCTTCGGAATCTCAGTAAACAAAGCAATGAAAATGGCGGAGTCAGAGCCTGTCCCTGGAGGTAGCCTGTACTCTCCCTGCCCCTTATAGCTGTGGCTCCTGAAGACCTCCGAGAAAGCTGGGAGCCCTGAGGAACACAGTTCAAAACCCACTGACTCTATTTTTATTTTACATTGTGTGTGTGTGTGTGTGTGTGTGTGTGTGTGTGTGTGTGTGTATTAGTTACTGGGGATTGAACCCAGGAACATTCTACCTCTGAGCTACACCCCAGTCCTACTTTAATTTATTCTGAAACAGGGTCTCACTAAGTTGCTAAGGGCCCCACTAAATTGCTGAGGCTGGCCTTGAACCTTCAATCCTCCTGTCTCAGCCTCCCAAGTACTGAGATTACAGGTATGCACCACCATGCCCAGTTCCTACTGACTGTTGACTCTTGACTCCCATGTGCCTTGTGAGGTAGGCAGGTCAGGAATTCGTATTCTTATTTTATAGATAAGGATGGATTCGGGAAGGCTGTGTCACACAGGCAGGAGCAGTGTGGAGCTGGGACTTGCCAATTTTGATGTTCTTTTGATTTCACTGACACCCCACCATTTGAGGGCTGACATCGATGCAGTCCATCAAACAAAGAACCTTCCAAGGTGTGGAACGGACCTCTCCTCATTCTGGAAGTGACAAGCCAAGCGCAGGTCTGACGATGAGAGTCAGGCTGGAATGAGGGCTGTTCTCCATTTCACTGATCACCTTTAGTGGTTGGAATTTCAATTTCTTAATAATTTCTGTCACTGCTTGGCAGTGTCTAAATATTTAGGCAGATCTGAGCGGAATGGATGTGTCTGTTTGATGTGTTACATGTACTTGTGCATTCTGGCCGTCAGTCAGGGAGGAAACCATGCCGCAGAGAGCAGATGTGATCTGACAGTTGCCAAATGTGGTTCCCACTTTTCCCAGCATTCCCTGCGCCTCTCAGAAGCAGGACCTGGATTCTGCCTTTGGACCACGGACTCCTGGAGACCTTGACTGACACTTACCTTCAGTATTCATTTTTTGTGAAAATTTGGACATATTCATGGCTTCAATCACCTTCCCAGACTCTGGTCAGATTCGTGATTCTATGCCCTTAGCCCTAGTTTAAGCTCCAGTGCTCCATTTATATTTACCTACTGGAAAAGTATACTGTAATTGGAAGCATCCAAACTTGTATAGTCAAAATTAAATTAATTTCTGACCGAAACAGTGACCCCTGAACTTCTTATCTTGGTTAATGCTACTACCACTTACCTCCTAATAAAAGTAGAAAAGTCAGTTTTCTGGAACCATTCTTCTCTCTCGCCATTCACCTTACTCTACCAAGTCATTCAGATTCAACATTTTTCATATCTCCTCTCTCTACCTTCCCTTTCCCACCTCAATTCCCATGGTCTTCGTTCAGTCCCTCATTATCCCTTCCCCATAACTGCAATAGCATACTGGTTATTTCTCCAGTTGGTCTAATTAGTGTCTTTCTCTCAGAGATTCATTCTCTATGCTGCCCCTACACTTGACCTTTCTAAGATTATCTCCATACACAGGTCCTACACAGTCTATCCCTAATCCATTTCACCAGCCTCATCTCCTGTCGTACAACTCAGTGTTCTTTTTTCTCAACTTCTGTATCCATTCAGTCAGAAATTCCTCCTATCTTTTTAGTGAAATTCATCTTATAGCTGCCCCTGCTGTGCTCCCCCACTGCCATTCCGCCAGCAGAGTGCTGAGCCTCTATGGCAGTCGTCTGAGATTTCAGCTCTTCTGCAGTCGACCTTCATGTGTTTTTTTCTAGTATATCAATACATTTATTATTACAAGTATATATTATATACTTAATATCCTCCACAGTGATCCTTGCTTCCTTCTCTCCTATCCTCCCTTCTCTTTCTCTCTCTTGCTATTTACTCATTATTTTCTAGTTTCAAAATTGCCTTATTTTTTTTTTTTTTTGCGGTACCAGGGATTGAACCCAGGGGTGTTCTACCTCCGCGCTATGCCCCCGGACCTATTTTTTATACTTTATTTTGAAACCGGGTCTCACGAGGTTGTGGAGGGGCCTCACTAAGTAGAGAGAGAGAGAGAGAGAGCTGAGGCTGGCCACGAACCCGGATCCTCCGGTCTCCGCCTGCCAAAGTACTGGGATTACAAGCATGCGCCACCACGCCCGGCCGAAAAATTGCCTTAGTATTTATGTATCTTCATTTTATATATTTATACATGTGTACAAAATTGTATATATAAACACACACATATATACACATACATATATAACACATATATTTAATAACTTAAAATATTACTGAAATTACTTTAGATAGATTAATTTGGAGGAGAAATAACCTCTGTATAAGTTTGAATTTTGCCATCCATGAACATGTTGTATCTTTTCATTTGTGCATAAACATTTATGTCCTATAATAAAGTTTTAAACTTTTCTATATGAATTTTTCCCCTTAGCTTAATTCTTAGATCCTTTAGTGCTCTGGTGCTATTATAAGTCGTATTTTGTTTTATGTTATATTTCCCCCCTGGCTCTTGCTGACCTAGACGAAGCTTTCTTGTACTCTTCTAATTTTAGAACCTGGTTTATATATGCTTCATAAAATGAGTTGGGCAGCTTTTGATTCTTGAAGTTTTTCTGAAACAACTGTGATAACATAGTGATTACCCATTCCTTAAAAGTTTGGTAAAATTTACTTGAAGTGTGTGTTTAGGTAGAGTCCTTAATGACCACTTTAGTTTGCAATAGTTGATTCGAATGTTCCATTTCTTCTTGTCTCAATAATTTTTTCTGAGGAAGGCCCCCTCCATTTTTATCTATGTTATCAAATTCATTAGCATATAGTTTTTCATTACAGTCTTTTATTATATTTAAAATCTATATGTCTTTAGTTATTTTCTCCTTTTAGTCTGCATTTTATTTATATGTATCTTCTCACTTTTTTCTCCATATTACTTTTAACGGAGGTTTGTCTAGATATAAATATACATATAGACACAAATTTTTTAAAAGAAAAAACCTGTGGGTTTAATTTTCCTTCTTTATTGGTTTTAACTTTTTTAGTTAATGACTTAATTCATTGCTTTTTGGTCAAGGAGCATTTTTTTAAGACTGTCTTTTGTAAGTTAAAGTTCTTAATAGCCTTGTTCACCCAAGAATATCTATATTGAATCCTCACATTTATTTATTTTTTTTTGAATCCTTACATTTAAATGGGATCGTTTAGCTCCAGGTTAGAAGTCCTTTTATTTTTCACTCCTTAGAAGTAATGCTCCATTGACTTCTTGATTTCAGTGTCACAACTGAGAAATCTGATGTCAACCTTATTTATGTTACTTTGTATGTTCTATATTCTCTTTCTGTGTGATTTTAGAATTGTCTTTTGAAATTTGAAGTTATTACATTATACTATAAATCCTAGATGAGTTTCTTTTTTCTTTTATTTTCCCCTTCCTTCCTTCCTTCTTTCCTTCTTTCCTTCCTTCCTTCCTTCCTTCCTTCCTTCCTTCCTCTTTCCTTCTTTCCTTTTTTGGCATTGTACTAGCCTTTGCATCTGAAAAATTTTTTTAATTTCAATTGAACAACTTTTACTCTGGGAATTTTAGGTCATTATTTATTCATTCATTATCTCCCATATCAATTTTCTACTGCTGAACATATAATATGTTTCCCCCAAATTTAGTGGCTTAAAGGAATACTACTTATTTCGTATGATTCTTTGAGTTGGCTGGGTGGTTCTGTTGATTTCAAGGAGACATGTTCGTATGGCTGCTTTTAGCTGAAGAGGATCCGGGGACTGCACTCATTTGGACAGCTGGCATGACTAGGACTGTCTGTGATCTCTCATCTTCAAGGAGGCGAGACACAGCTTCCTCACAGAGTCAGGCCAATGTTTGACACAAGTGCTTACTAAGTCTGTGTTTCATACAATTTACTGATGCACCATTGGTCAAAATAAGTCACGTGACCACGTGTTTCTCACCCTATCCCCAAGGCACATGCATTTACATCTTTTGCTTTCATCATGCTTATTGTTACCCCATTGGTAAAAGTAAAGCAAGTGATGGCGCCTGGCATCAGTGTGAGAGGTATGATTCACCAGAAACCAAAGAACTGCAGTCTACCACATCTTACTCTGTTTCCCTTATTCTTTCCTTCTGAGTCTTCTATTACATAGATGTCAAATTTTCTATTCTCTTCTTCTTCATTTTATTTCTTCCTGATACCTTGCCAGATAGTTCCTCAGCCTTGTCTTTTGTTCACAAATTCAAATTTGTATTCATTCTGTTCTTTCTCTCTTCAGTTAACTTCCTTAATTAAACCGCTATATTTTTCTTACCTGGTATTTTTACTTGATCCTTTAAAAAATTATTACATTCCCTTGACATTAATGATATCTTATCTCTCTTCCAGAGTATATGTTATGCTTATTTCATTTTTTTAAAAATCCATCTATCCCACTTTGTATGGGTAATTAAGTTTATTGCCTTTCTTTAATTAGCAGTTGCATTCCTCAGTTATCTGGTATTTCTTGCTGTAATTTCATTTCCCCCTATAGATGTCAGGTATTTGGCAGAATATCTGGCTTAGAGGGAAGAATCCTAAACTCAGACGTTCATTTGTATCATTCCTGCTGCTCTCAAGGAGGGCGGGAAGGGTACTCCAGGGCAGAGCTCAATGGATCAGTCCCTGGTTTGACCATTCCCTAGTGCTCTCTATTTTAGTCAGCTTTCTCATCGCTGTGACCAAAATACCCAACAAGAACAACTTAGAGGAGGAAAGATTTATTGGGGCTCACAGAAATGGTCACAGCAGCAGCAGGGTTCACAGAGGGATGCTTCCCTCACATCATGGAGGCCAGAAGAAGAGAGAGATAGAGGGCCCGTGGCCATACATAGACCCTAGGGCCATACTCCCAGTGACCTGCCTCCTCCAGCCACGCCCCACCTGCCTATGTTACCACCCAATAAATCCATTCAAATTATTAATCCACCAATGGATTTATCCACTGATGAGATTAGAACCCTCATGATTCAATTTTTTCACCTCTGAGCATTTTTGTATTACCAATACATGAGCTTTCCCAGGGGCCATTCTATACCTAAACCATAACACTGTCTCTGCATAAAGCAGCTCTGCCCCCATAATCTAAGTCCCTGCACCTCTGTGCTAGGCACTGGTTTTGTTTTTGTTCTGTTTTTTTTTTTTCCTTAGGCATTTCATTCCCTTGACAGAAAGGCAGAAGGAATGGACATCCAGGTGTCCCTTTGCTTCTGTCGCTGTCCATCCATTCCTCTTCACAGCAGGCTTCCAGAGTCACACGATGTGAATATATGATTCCTCTGCTGGCCTTGAATTTAGTCTTTCTGTCTCAGTAATGTCAGTAATGTCAGAGCAGGTAAGGATCCAGCCAGAGCACTTGTCTGTGGGAAAAATCATTTTAGAAGTGTTCCTCTATTATGATCCTCCCTCTCAAGGGGTGTCAGCCTCTTGCCAGCTATAAACCACCATTGGGGCCGGGTGTGGTGGCGCACACTTTTAATCCCAGTACTTTGGGAGGTGGAGACCGGAGGATCCAGGTTCGCGGCCAGCCTCAGCTCTCTCTCTCTCTCTACCTAGTGAGGCCCTCCGCAATTTCGTGAGACCCAGTTTCAAAATAAAGTATAAAAAAATAGGGCCAGAGAAGCCGGGCATGGTGGTGCACGCTTGTAATCCCAGTACTTTGGGAGGCGGAGACCGGAGGATCTGGGTTTGAGGCCAGCCTCAGCGCTCTTGCTCTCTCTCTCTCTCTCTCTACTTAGTGAGGTCCTCTGCAACTTCATGAGACCCGGTTTCAAAATGAAGGATAAAAAAATAGGGCCGGGGGTGTGGCTCGGAGGTAGAACGCCCCTGAGTTCAATCCC
>PVJS01038341.1:0-19457 GCA_004027185.1 Glis glis
AGAGAGAGAGATTGATCGCACGCGCATGCGCGCTGAGGCTGGCCGCGAACCCGGATCCTCCGGTCTCCACCTCCCAAAGTACTGGGATTACAAGCGTGCGCCACCACGCCCGGCTTCAGATTTGGGTTTTTAGAGAATCACAAATGACACCCTTTGCTCAAATGTCTGAAACTGAGAAATGTTGAAGATCAAAGTATGTAAGCAGCCTTCTGGATTGACAGAGCCATCCAAGGAAGAAAACTCATAGTTCTGTGGCACGATGTCCTGCTAGAATTGGCGTTCATTCAGCACTGTGGACTTAAGGCTAAATTTTCACCACTTTATGGGGCTTTTACATAGCATTAAGGTACATGGCTGCTCTCCTGTATGTCAAAAAGCATTCTCCATAGTAATGGTGGCACGACCCTCACATTTCTCATTACTATGATCATGAGGTGGAAGGGGCCAAAAGACCATGTTTCCTTCCTGGTCCTCACTCTGCCACACTTTAGTTGTGTGTCTTCAGCTCTCTGTATCCTGCAGTCCGAAATTAGTGAGCTCCTGAGAGCTGTGATTCCCAAATCTGGCTGATGACTTGAAATATTTAAGAAATGTGTTGAAAATATGGTTTTCTGGGCCCCATTGCTCGATATTCCCTTACAGAGATTAGGGAATCTATGTCAAAAATGTTTCAAGAGGCTTCTCTGTGTTAAAAATTTCTTGAGGCTTCTGAAAATTAGATTTGAAAGTATTGCTGGTCTATATGGTTTCTAGAGTCCCTTCAGAAAACTAAAAGTCCATCCTTGTGTTTCTATGTTTCCATCTCCCATCAGCACTAAAAAATATATGACACAACAGGAGTCAATCAATAGCCATTAATTTTTCATAGTTTTAAAGGAAATATAAATGTATGTCTAGAAAAAATCTAGGCTTTGATTTTTTACATTATCAATGCCAGTTAGGTTCTTAAAATTAAAGATAATAAAAATTGAATTAAGGCAGTTAATCATATATGTGTTCTCCAATGCAATGAGCTCATCTTTACAATTTTAAATGATCACTGTATGCTGTGAAGAAAGATTTCAGTGGCTTAGGTAAGTTGGGTGGAGAAAGGAAGCAGAGGGCCCATTTTTCTTGGCTTGGCTTGTTTGTCACTGTAAAATTTAGTTGAAGGATGCTCACTGAGTACTCTAACACTCTCCATAGAAAGCACACACATTATTCTTACTCAATATGTAGAGAGAAAACACATCCTGCAAACTATGATATTTAAATTGTTCTTTTCTTAAAATGATGCTTTTTCAGTCACCTTGGAAATATGTGCAAATGCAAATCTAAATCCCATATGCAGAAATGATTCGGTTGAAACAAATACTATTCCCTCAAGCTATGTTGGTTTGGGGGAAAAATGACTCTTCTAATGGGAAGATTGCAATGGCTCTGCTCCTAAGGGGAAAAGAAAAAAAACACACAGATAAGATGCTCTTATTTATAACATGTAACAAGATATGTTGCTAGACACAAGCATCTTTCTGATGACTTATCTTGCTGATCTGAGTACAAAAGAGTTTATTTTCATAATTACAACAGATGGAAAACAATAAAATTATACTTTAGGCTAATGCACTCTCACCCTTATTATTCTTTTTTTTTGGTATGTGTGTCTCCCCTGAAGCTATTTTATAACAATATAAAAATTGCAGAAATACAGCACCACAAAAGCCTGACCAGATTTCCTAATTATCTGTCATGACTCAAGACTGTGGTAAGAAATTAGCTCTCCTGGGAAAGAAGAAATTTGACGGGACTTAAAATAATAGAAAGAGTCTTATGATGTCTCTCCTCAACAAGTTGAGAAAGAAATCTGTCCAGTTGCAGTAGATTTACCTAACTAGCTTTCTCTTTTGTTTTGCATATGTATGCGTGCTTATGTGTGTGTGTGTGTGTGTATGTTTGTATATATAATCTCAGCTACAGAGAGCTGTGTTAAACAGATTTCTCTATACATGGCATGTTGTCATTCAAGGATTCACTCTTATTTAATTAATTACATTTTATTTTTTATTCTTAATTTATTCCATTTTTATCTTCTCACCATAAACATTAATGAAGCATAGAATTAATAAAATGCATGCACTTGGAATATTGCTAGGGTTTGGTTCCAGAATGTCTCCCTAAAAGCTCATGTGTTGAAACCATGACCATGTCCCCAAAGAGGCAAGGTTCAGCGGTGGAGCTTTTAGGAAATGATTGGATTGGGAGGGCTATAACCTCATCAGTGGGTTAAGCCATTGGATGGATTAATGATTTGGACCAGTGGATGGTAACTGTAGTCAGGTAGAGCATGGCTGGAGGTCATTTGGGAGCATGGTCTTGGGGACTAAATCTGCCTCCTGGCTACCATGAGTTGAGCAGCTTTCCTTTGCTACACCCTGCCACCATGATGTTTCTGCCTTGATGCTGGCCGACCATGCACTGTATCTTCTGCAAACACCAGTCAAAACAAAGTTTTCTTTGTTCTTGTCAGGTATTTGAGTGTTGCTACGCAAAGCTAACACCATATCTATATCTATATCTATATCTATATCTATATCTATATCTATATCATCTATATCTATATCTATCTATATCATCTATATCTATATCTATATCTATATGTCATCCTGTTGTTTCAAAACAAAACAAAACAAAATAAAACAAATACAAACAAAATTAACCTCTCATTCAGGCTAAATCATAAAAATTTTCTGTCTGAGAACATCTAAACCACTGTGAATCTACCTATTGACGTGAGGACCCTCAGATATATAGATGATTTGGGAATTCTCGGAAATACTGAGCATGGTAATCTTGGGTTTCCCCATGTGTTGGAGATGATAGTGTATTTATTTTTAAATAGATTTTATTTTTCAAAGTAGATTTAGGTTTATAAAAAATGAACATAAAGTACAGAGAATTCCCAATAGCCCTTCACCTCCAATTGTCCTCCAGTTGTGTATCTTGAGTTACCACATCTTGCACTAGTGTGGTACATTTGTTAGAATTGATGGATCAATATTTTTACATTACTATTAACTAAAATCCATCATTGATGTCATGCGGGCTCATTCTTAGCATAGTACAGGTCTCTGAGTTTTCTCAAATGCTTAATGTTGTGTACTAACCATTACAAGTATCACATACATACACAACATTTCATTGCCCTCAAAATCCCTTGTGCTCCACTTTTCACAACTGTCCCCCACCGATTCTCCAGCACCTTCTTACTGTCTCTATGGTTTTAGTTTTCCTGGAATGTCATATAATTGGAAGTATACAGCTAGCCTTTTCAGACTAGCTTCTTTCACTTAGCACATGCATCCAAGCTCCGTCTATATCTCTTCCTGGCTAAATAGACCATTTCTCCTTATCACTGCATAATACTCCATTGTATTCATGTACTACAGTGTTTATCCATTTACCTGTTGAAGGGTATCTTGATTGCTTTTAAATTTTGGCAACTGTGAATAAAGATGCTATAAACATTCATGTGCATATTTTTCTTTTCTTTTTTTTTTAATTGGTGTGTTGTAATCATGTATCTTGATGAAGTTCAGCATGGGAAGGAGGAGAGGAGGAAGGAATAGGGTGGGAACTGGGGGAGGGTTCAATGAGTGCTGTGTGCATGTGTAGGTTTTTCTGTGACATACATTTTCAACTCATTTGAGTAAATACTCAAGAGTACAATTGCTGGATTATACTGTAAGACTATGTTTAGCTGTGTAAGGAACTTCTAAACTGTTTGCTAAAGTAGCTGCACCTTTTGCTTTACTACCAGCTCTGAATGTGTGTTCCCATCACTTCACAGACTCACCAGTATTTGATATTTTCAGTGTTTTGGATTTTTCCCTTTCTAGTAGGTCTCTCATTATTGATTTTTTTTTTTTTTTTGCGGTACCAGGGATTGAACGCAGGGGCGTTCTACCTCCACGCTACGCCCCCGGCCCTATTTTTTTATACTTTTATTTTGAAACTGGGTCTCATGAAGTTGCAGAGGGCCTCACTAAGAAGAGAGAGAGAGAGAGAGAGAGAGAGAGAGAGCTGAGGCTGGCCGCGAACCCGGATCCTCCAGTCTCCGCCTCCCAAAGTACTGGGATTACAAGTGCGCGCCACCACACCCGGCCTCATTGTTGATTTAACTGGCAGTCTCTTGTGACCTATGATAGTGACCACATTTTCATAAGTTTATTTGACATCTATCAGCTGGGATGTAGGTCAGTGGTAGAGTGCTTGCCTAGTATGCTGGAGGCAGTGGGTTCAATCCCTAGTCACACACACACACACACACACACACACACACACACCTATTCTCTTTTGTGAGTTCTTTTTTCAGACTTTTTACACACTTTTAGTTGGGTCATTTTCTTATTGTTCAGTTTTAAGAGCTCTTTGTATATATTAGAAGTAAACTTTTTAAAAAATCAGATCCATGTTATTAAAATGTTTGCTCCCAGTCTATGGCTTATTTTTATTCTCTTAAAAGTGTCTTTCACAGAGCAGATCGTTTTAATTTTAATGAAGCTCAGCTTATCATTTTTTTCTTTCATGGAGTATTCTTTTGGTGTTAGATCTAAAAGGTCATTGCCAAATCTGAGGTCACCTAGATTTTCTACTCTGCTATCTTTTGATTTTTTTATTCTTAAAACATGCTTGTAATCCCAGTACTTTGGGAGGCGGAGACCGGAGGATCCGGGTTCATGGCCAGCCTCAGCTCTCTCTCTCTCTCTCTCTACTTAGTAAGGCCCTCCGCAACTTCGTGAGACCTGGTTTCAAAAGTATAAAAAATAGGGCCGGGGGTGTAGCGCGGAGGTAGAACGCCCCTGGGTTCAATCCCCGGTACCGCAAAAAAAAAAAAAATTGATAATCTTTATACTATGGGAAAAATAGAGCTACAAATGTATGATTTCATACCTGATTTCAGGTCATTAGGGTTGGCTCATTACATTTCTGACACAGACAGTATCTGCTTCTCCTCTGAGAAGTCACGGTGTGTTTGTTAAGAAGGGATGCATGCCTTCCTGATGCTAGATCACATCTCTACAAATTTTTCACATTCCTTCAGGGAAGCTCTTAGAATGGAGTAGAGAAAGGGAAGTGCGCCTGCCATGGAACGGCAACATTGGTCACATTTGTCCCTACAAAGCCATGGCCATGGTACTAGCTGCATTATTGTAAGCTCCCCTTTCTAAGCGGGAAAACTATCCTACCTGAGCCAATGATTGACACCTGCAATGAGCACACCACTGACATCTTCCTCAAGGAATGGCTGAAAGATCTCCCGTCAGAGGCAGTGATCGACAGAGCACACCTCCTCTCCATTAGGTCTCAAGAGAGGAAGGAGATCCAGCCAACAAAGCACTCACCCTCACTAGTTTCAAAGTGGGTCTTTAGAGAAGTCCATATTCACCATAATAAAACTCCCATTACCTGGAAGTTTATGGTGATCTTTGAAATCATGTCCTTTAATAAGGCTTAGTGCCGAGCATGGTGGTGCACACTTGTAATCCCAGTACTTGGGAAGCTGAGACAGGAGGATTGCAGGTTCCAGGACAGCCACAGCAACTTAGCAGGACCCCGTTTCAAAATAAAAATAAAAAAGGCTTGGGTGGAGCTTGGAAGTAGCTTGGACGGTGTAGCCCTTGGGTTCAATTCCCAGTACAACAAAAATAAATAAATAAATGAATAAATAAATAAATAAATAAATAAGGCTCAGTAAGCTTAGTTTTTTTAAATATGATATTCTGCAAAGTTACTTACTCATTGGGTTGCTGTTTCCATTGCTCAAAACCCTCCCAGACCTGTCCGTTGGAATGGTGCTTTTCAAGGTATTTATAAGAAGTACAGGAAAAATAATTCAACTTGCTTTTAAACCATGCCTCAAAATAATGACTACTAGAAAAAAATGAATAAACCTAGTATTAAAACCTTAAATCCATAAGCAATGGGCTTTTTTTCAGATGTAAAATAGAATAAAAATCTACATACAATTGTATGGTTTGATTAATGATTAGGAAAACTAAGTGGTTACAAAGACAGACAGGAAAGTATTATTAGTATATGTCTTGAACCTTTATTCCCCATCTAATGATGTGATACATGTAGTTTTCATTTCCATTCATTGTATTTATACCTCATTCATTTATTGTTATTTCTGTTTCCACCAAAAATGAATACTTTCCACCTTGCCTGTAACTACTGGACAGGATACAGTTTGCAGACCTTATCCCTCTATTAAATATTTATGAAAAATCCATGCTGGACATGGTGGTGCATGCATGTAACCCCAGTACTTGAAAGGCTGAGACAGGAGGATTACAGGTCCGAGGCCAGCCTCAGCAACTTAGTGAGGCTCTGTTCCCAAATAAAAAATAAAAAGGGTTGGGTGTGCATCTCAGAGGTAGAATGCCCCTAGGTTCAATCTCCAATACCATAAAAATAGTAATAATAATAAATATTTATGAAAAATCCAACATTGTATACAGCTATTTCTGTTATAGCACTAAACTATTCTAATGAAGTCAGTACTATCAAAACTCATTTCCCTGACATCTAATTCTCCTTTCACTCTTTTAACCAATTCCTAGTCTTCCTCCCTAATTTACACTCTAAACTCAGGGGAAGGGACTGTGTCTTATCCTATATCCACTCGGTGTTCAAAGAACATTATTAATTATTATTATTAAAATTCATAATGATGTCAAGGCTTGGCCTAATCAATTTTAATTTAGCTTAATCTAGTTCAATTAAGTTTAATTTAGGAGGTGCTGCCCTGATATTTTTCTTTTACCTAGATTTCTAATTTAGCTTGGCAATAGGCTTCTCTTTTATTTATTTATCTTTCCGGTCTCATAAATTTCTTCCATAGACAAGACATTTTCTTTATGCCATTGCTAAGGTGTGTTTTATCCAACAAATGCATTTAAAGGAGACTGATTTCCTTACCTACTCAGAAATAGTGTGCACAGTCTTTCATGTAAAAGCTGATTTTTCTGCATTGAAAGAAGCTGACTAAATAAAGTCACCTCTGGGCAGTACCAGTCAACATTAGTAAGTGGACAGCAAGAGTTTGAAGTGAGCAGGTATTACTGATAATTCCTGTGCTTTTTAGAAAGCACTCCTATAGCAGTATGCAAGATGGACTGACCCAAGCAAGAGTGGAGATAATTAGATCTATTTGGAGAATAGGGAAATTATTCACATTAGTGATGACAAGAGATTGTGCAAAGTTCTGATGATGAAAATACATGTTTGGGAGAAGACATTGAAGATATCAAAGAAACATGAGCGATTGCAATGTCCAGGAAGTGGATTTGAAGGTGAGAGAAGGGTCAGCGATGATCAAGTGGCACACCTCTGTAGCAGGTGACACGGACAGAGAAGCAAGTTTGCTGTAGGGGTGATGGTGGGCGCACTGGGTATGGCCAACTTAAGGCATGAAGACTCAGAAGACATAAGGTCTCATTTCTTTAGGAAGGAATGGTAGCTCTCAAAGGCAATGGGGTGAATGGATTGCAAAATGAAGAGGGTGGGAAGGAGGGTGGGGATTTAGAAAATGCCAATATTTATGGAGACAAATAAAGAGATACAAATCAAAGAAGTATATTGAGCAGCAGTGAACAGAAAAAGAGGGCAATGAAGAAAACATCTGGCTCTGTAAGCCATCTGTTACGTTATTATCTGAGGCTCTTGAAAGAGAGAACCACACACAATTTTGGCCATCTGGGATGTGTTCTCTCTCAAGAGAGGATGAACTTACAAGGCACTGTGAACAGGGCTGACACATGCCTCAGGGTGGTTTTTAGCAGGTAGGCACTGGTACATCTTATAGCAGTTTGAGGATAACATCCTTTCTGATATACCAGCCTGTGAAGTGCTAAAAATTTAGACTAGCACCCCTGACTGTAACGGATGCTTTCTCTACTTCTGTGCCTCTTCCCTGCCCATCTGACTTGTTACTCTAGGAAGAGTCTATAGCCACTTGTTCTGAAATAAGACCAGCTCTCCAGGACTTATACACACCTGGAAATGAGACCCATATATGCTACATACTACCTTTGTGAACTTGAGCAACTTCCTGAAACCTTCTGAATTCCAATTATTTACATGACAATTGAGAAAGCAGAAAAAAGGTATTATAGATAATTAAATGAGATGACACGATTTAACATATAACCACTAAGTTATAGGCACATCATAAATCCTAATTTTCCTTTTCTTCTTTTTTTTAAATTTTCCTACCAAATCAGTTCTCTCTCACTTTTCAAGGATATTTTTGTACCCTGGTATTTCTGAAATTCTAAAAGAAGGGTCCCTTTACTCTACTCTTTGATAGGAGACTGAAGATCATGGCAGCTTTCTTTTCTTAAAGAAGTCTTCTTTGAATGAGTCGATCTTTTCTTCTGTTGATAGACATCTTGGCTGGTTCCATAGTTTGGCAATTGTGAATTGTGCAGCTATAAACATAGATATGCATGTGTTGGTCTGGTTGTTTGGTTTCATTCTTTTAGGTAGAGACCTAGAAGTGGTATAGCTGGGTCAAATGTAGGTTCATTCCCAGTCTTCTGAGGATCCTCCACATTATTTTCCAAAAGCTAGGGAGAATGGGGCATAGGAGGGACTCCAGACAAAGATGGAGAAAACCTTAGATGAGTAAAGATGGCGACCTAACTGAGGGAGATGGGAGAGGGGAAGAGGGAAACACCCTAATGCACAGGATGTACATACCCAAACTTATCAAAGTCAACTACTATTCTGAGTATGAGAAGGAGGGAAGGAGGAGAGAAGGGGATGGGAATTGGGGGAGGGCTAATTGACCGATGTGTGCATGTATACTTCTAACACCCTGAAACCCATCAAGATGTATGATTACAATGCATCAATAAATAAATAAAAAAGAGTCAATTTTTACAGAGGAATACAAAATTAACATCTCCATGAAAAACTGCACTAACTCATCATTCTTTAACTCATTCTTACAAACTTTTCCTGCCTTCATTCACTTAACCAATCTGGGTACCACTGTGTCATCCAATGTTCACCCCTTCATCTATTTCAGCTGTTATCTTCTTGCTCTGTAGGCAAATACACAGTGATGGCTCGACTGATGAAGTGTTGCAATAAACATCTGCTCACGCGCATCCCGTTGAAATGCAGACTAAAGCCCCGGGCATTTTTAGCTGACAAGTTCTCTGTACATATGCAGCGTTTTACACTTAACCGAGAAGAATTCTACGTGCTAAAAGCATGCAAAAACGTGATCCATAGTCAAATAACAGATGAAGGTTTTCCTTTGGATTCTGTAATTCCATGAGGGTTATAAGGGCTTTTTGTTCTTCGTGAAAGTGACCAGACTTAGGTCATTTTGACTTATTTTGAACCAAACAGATAATAAAAAATCTGTGATTTCCAGAAGTGACAAGATTTTTATTGGAAATGAATTTATAAAATAAAGGCTCAAAGTAAGCAAGCCAACTAGCCTTACCTACAATACAGGTGACCAGAGGCAGCATGCAGTTAAGAATTGAGCATTGGTTTAGTATCCGGATTCCAAATGTTTTACTCCTGTCTCGTGTATAAATAGTTTGAATTTATGCATTTGACTCCATTATCAACTATCTCTAAAAAGTGAGTATTAGATATAAGAACTGGAAAAGGAAGCAACCTAGAGACTCATGAAATAAAAAGGGTAGTCATAAGTGCTAAGTGCCCACCCCTAATTCTACTCTCAATACGCCATGACTGTAGATCTTCCTTCACATATAAATGTTGCATTTTGGTTGACACTAATACAACTGGATAACAACTTCATCGTAAATATGACTAGTTGCTCTTTCATTCTCATCCTTACTTAATGTCTTTTGTGGTAAAAAGTTGACATGGTAAAAATGTCTCAGTCAGTAAAGGGATTACCAGTCGAGTGCAGTGGTGCATGCCTGTAATCTCAGTATTTGGGAGGCTGTGATAGGAAGATCACAGGTTTGAAGCCAGTATGCTATCACTAGGTGAGACAAAAATAAAACATAAAAAGGGCTTGGGGTATAGCTCACAGGTAGAAAGCCCCTGGACTCAATCTCCACTATCACACACATGCATAAAGAAATGCTCATATTACCAAAAGCGAGGTCGTGATATGGGGAAATTTTTCCCCCTATAACGTTGTGAGAAATAACAATGTAGATCTCATCAACAGTTTTCATAGTAATATAACTGCATATAACTGCCAACTAATGGCTCAACTAATTAAATTCTTTAAGATATAGAGCAAATGTGTGCAAAAACATGCCCATATTCATTTTGCATTTATGTTACAAGGACACATAATATGCAGGTTTTAGGGCAAGATGTAATCTAGATATGGCTGGCATGGGGCTTTGTGCATAGTATAAACATCTATTGCATTAAATTGATTGAGGTGAACTGAAATCACAAGAGCAAGTCCTAGCCCAACGGGCAATAGAAACCTTGAGTTGATTAGCCTATTACACCTTTAAAGTTCAAAGAGAGACTGTCGGTGACCAAATCAAGGCTGATTGGTGGAGAAGCCAGCAAGGTAGTCAATAAAGAAAAAAGAGAGAAAACTTAATAACAACTGAAAAGTGAAATCAAACGTAATGACTTGACCTAAACACACAGAGGCTGGGAGACTCAGAAATGATGCTTTTCACTTCATCCATAACCCACACTGTTCTTCTCTGGTCCTGAAAATAGCATGTGACCTATGAAGCATCCTATTAGCTGTTTCGGGAAAGCACATTTTCTTCTGAAAAGAAATCAGTTTAAGAATCAAGGAAACAAGCATAAACACAAAGCCAAACACACCGGGGTCTACGTTTGGCACTCCTTCAAAATGTCATGTCATTCGAACATGTCTCCTGTTTTTAATGGTGCTTCACTTGGGTCTAATCACATCTAAACCCTGCTGGGTTGCATGCTATTATATGCTTTAAAAATGTATAGCCAAGACACAGCTGAAATAAAAAGCTCGTGCGAGCTGCAGCTGAAGTACAGAGAGAGGAGGCCTTTGGGAATCTGCCTCGTCTGGTGCAACTGGCTTATGAGGTCATCTGTGACTCCTTGCCCACCTGTGTCTCTGTTCCCTCCTTGTTAAAGTAAGAGTGGTCATTAGAAACGATTTATGACCTGTAGCTGTCATATTTATTTTCCTTAAATTACATTTAGGAGCCTGTTTTAGAAAACCAGACAAACAGCTCTGACGGACTTCTTTCTTTTCCCATTACAACCTGAAAGACATCGGGAAGACATTTCCAAACGTATATTTCTACCAAAATGTGAGCAATGCTAATTCGATATTTTTTCCAGGAATCGCCATTGTTCTGAAAAGTTTCAAATAAAGGGATGATATAAAACTTTCTTCCCAAATATTTCATACGGTGAATTTTCTTTTTCTGATCACTTGGGCTTTGTAGAAGGTTACATTAAATTGCATGTACACATCAAACAGTATTATGTATCTTTAGGCAAGTACATAGGAATGACTAGTCCTTTGATTATTTTCCCCTGAAGTTTGAACATTTGTTCATGAAGCCTTTGCTACGTTTTTATTGTTGACATTCAAATGGAATTGAACCAAGAGTTTTCTTGTTAGAAGAAGAAAAAAGATAAAACCGATAGAAGCCAGGGAAGCTCATGACAGTTTCTGACAATTTTCCAAGGAGCATGCTTTCCCATCATGACTGTCAGAGTGATGTCATCAGAAACGAAGGGCATTTTATGATAATTGCCTTGGGGTAAATGTAGCTCAAAAAAGATATTACAGTTTTCCTTTCTTTTGCTTCCTCAAAAATAAAAATAAATCTTGGATCATTTTAATACAAGCTGGTTCTCAACAGAGGAATGGAAACACGCACACACACACACATACACACACACACACACACACACACACGCACACACACATATACACTCACTCATCGAGGTTGGCTGATACAACTAAGAGGTGACCACATTACAATTTAGCTTTCTCATCTCAGAACAACTAAACATTAACATGTTTTTCCCTGAGTAACCAGATGTAACGTGAAATATAAAGAACATATTGTCGGTGCAGACAGCTCTTCCCAAAGTAAATTAAAATGGCATAGGTTTAAAAACACCCCTGCAGGAGGCTGCCTTCCATCTGCAGAACTCAATTGGAGCCATGGACAAAATAATCAGACACCAAGCACAGAAGCATGACCCATTAAGTGAGCCGGCTGTAGGAGTCCAGAGGTGCTGGGCGGAACATGTGGATAGGCTAATGAGACATGGCGGACCTGTAGGGACTGCATGGGTGCCGCAGACTCCTGTGAGAACTGCTAAAAGACTATGGCGGGGGACTGGATTTTAGCAGAAGAAAGGGCCGCCAATGGCTACAGCAGTACTGATGGATTGTGAACACAGTGTGGGATGGGAGATGTTGGGTCACAACAGACACGAATGTACATTATCCCTTTTTTTGATTGGAAAGTGTGAAGCCCACCAAGTGTGAACCAACACACCCCAATCACACCAACAACCACTGAGAATTACCGTTCCAATGGCATAAGAAAAATAATCCTTGAAAATGTAGTGATCTGGCAGGTAGTGGCAGGACCACCTGTCATGGTTTGGATTTAGAATGTCCCCCTAGCCCTCACAGAAACAAGATAGCAATATTAGAAGCAGGACTTGGTTGCTTGCTGAAGGGTCCCTGGGAGCATGGCCTTGGGGACTGTATCAGGTGATATCCTCTTGTTCTCTCTCTTGCTTCCAGCCTCTATGATGAGAAAGTAAAGCCTTTATCTTGCTTGCCCACTCTCTCTCTCACTCTCTATACTTCCTGCCTCCATGCCCTGAACTTCAGACTCTGACTCACATGGACTGAACCCCAGAATCTCCAAAAAACTGTAAGCAAATAAACCTTCCTTCCTCTAGGTTGCGTGGCCAGGTCTTTTGGATTATAACAGTGTGAGTGTTGACTAAGACACCCTCTATCCATTTTCTCCTACCCAGATCCTCCTTTCACCAGGTTAAGTCCAGGTGTAGGTGAGAAGCCAGGGAGACTGATTTGCCATTCAACTATATGAACAAACTGAATACTTAGATATAAAAATATTGTGACATCAGCCTGGGGACCAAACTAGAAGATAGCAAGAGGTGCTCAGACCACACATGCACAACTAATATGTTGGTGTTACATTTACTTTCTTGTGCATGGCACTGGGAATTGAACCCAGGGGCATTCTACCTCTGAGCTACACCCCGAGCCCTATTTTATCTTGAAACAGGTTCTCACTAAGTTGCTGTGGCTGGCCACGAACCTGTGATCCTCCTGCCTCAGCCTCCCAAGTACTGGGATTACAGGCATGTGCCAACACCCCCAGCTTGGTCTACATTTTTTTAAAGTTTTTTTTTTATTACTAGAGAGTGCCGTGACACATGACACAAGCATAAGACCTTTTGCTAAATGATCTCTCATCTTCACTCGGCCTCCCTCCTTGCCCAGAGATCTCTCGTCTTGCTCAAGCTCATCTCCTTTCCATCCTTCCATCCATGAGTACAAAGCTAATTAACTAGCATCAGTATGGTATCATTCTCAAGGCTGAAGCATGTTCCTCAGATGGTCAGTTCTCAATTTGAGCGGGCCTGAGTCTTCCTTTGGGGGTGTGCTAAACTCAGATTGCTGGGCCCATGTCAAGCTGCTGAGTCTTATCTGGGCTGGGGCCAGGGAATGTGCATTTCTAAAAGCTCCCTCCCAATGCTGATGTGAGGGCTTAGATGGTCATTGTGTAATTACCTCCCACTCTATGCTCTTCTTTATGTGAGGAGAAAATTCTGGAGTTGTTAACACTGTAAAATCTTTGCAAGGTAATCATCTGATAGAGGACTAATGTCTAGAATATTCAAGGCAGGTTTGGTGCCGCACATCTGTAATTCCAGTACTTGGAAGGCTAAGGAAGGAGGATTGCAGGTTGAAAGCTAGCTTCAGAAACTTATCTAGGTCTTTTTCAACTTAGTGAGACCCTGTTTCCAAACAAAAAATAAAATAGAGCTGGATGGGGAATGTGTGTTAGCTCAGAGGTAAAATGTCCCTGAGTTCAATCCCCAGCACCACACACAAAGGTATATACTGATATATACTAATCTCCTAGGGGTACACACACACACACATACATATATATAAAGAACTAAAAATTAACACACACACACACACAAAACAAGTGGCCTAATTAAAAAATAGGCAATTAAATTGAATAAATACTTCTCAAAAGAAGAAATACAAATGACCAACAAATATTTGAAAAAATGTTCAACACAATTAGCCATGAGGGAGATGCAAGTCAAAACTACATTGAGATTCCGTCTAACCCCAGCTAGAATGGCAGTCATCAAGAATATGGATAATAATAAATGCTGGTGAGGATGTGGAGGAATAGGAACTATTTATTATACACTGTTGGTGGGATTGTGAATCCCACCACTATGGAAATCAATATAAAGGTTCCTCAAAAGACTAGGAAAGGGGCCGCCATATGACACAGCTATACCACTCCTCAGTATCTTTCCAAAAGAATTAAGGTTAGAATACTATAGAGATACATGCATATCCATGTTTATGGCAGCACAATTCACAATAGCCAAATTATGGAACCAACCTAGGTGGCCATCAACAGATGAACGGATACAAAATGTGGTCTATACACACAATGGAATTTTACTCGGCCATAAAGAACAAAATTATGTCACTTGTAGGAAAATGGATGGTACTAAAGAATATCATGTTAAGTGAGAAGAACCCATCTCAGAAAGTCGAGGGTTGTATTTTTTTTTTTCTCATATATGGAAGCTAGAGAGAGAATAGGAAACAAAAGGGATGTCAGTTAATTGAGAGAGACACGTAGGTAGAGGAAGGGGATTGTGGGAGGAACAAAACGATGCTTGAGGAAGGGAACAGTTCAAATAACATTATGCCCACATATGAAGGTATCACTTCCAATCTTGCTAGCATGTATGAGACGGAGAAGGGCAGAACCGGGTGGGATGTGGAGGGAAATACACTGAGTGATATTTGCATGTATGAATGTATCGCTTTGAATCTATGATGTATAACTACAATGCACCAATAAAATAATTTTGTAAAATCTTTTTAAAATTCCTGCTTTTAGAGGAGGTAGTCTTCTGTAATTATGAGTCCCGGAAAGGTTAAAGGGTATAGCGAATATTATACCCCAGGTCGCTAGAATTTCAGTTTGGGTATTCCTTCACTCTACCATCCAATTCCAACTTCATTGTTGGTTCATTATAATGCTTTAATGAGTGTTATTTCTGCAAAGTTTGACTCACTGTACTGGCTACAAAAAATATTGAGGGGTTCTTACAAGGGAATATGAGTTCTCCATACTAACCACCGAGTTAAGGAACAAACTCTTAAATTTATAGTGGGCATGCTTAGATTATTTATAAGGGTGAGTTCTTCATTTGTATATGAATTGCTGTATTGTTGAATATTTAACTAGACACCAAAACATTTGAGTTTGTTGAATAGCTTTGCTCATTTTGTTTTATTTTGTAAACACTGTTCTCTCTTTTGTTGCTCCGTTTTCCTTTGACATTTGACTCTTCTTGACAGATATCATTTGGAAACAATCTCAATTTTTCCAAGGGAGAGCTCATTCTTTGGTTGTATTTGCAAACAAAGTTTTTTTTTAATGTGCTTTTATTGGTGCATTGGAGTCTTACATCACAATAAATATCTATTTGATGTTAATATACATGCACACAGCTCTTAGTGTCTTCCCTGTCTCCCCCCACCCATATGAAGTACCGAGAATGATGTTGGTATATTTTCACATGTACATATTGTTTATGATAGTAATTGCACTGATTCACTTCTTTCTTGCCCTTCCCTTTCCCTTGTACCACTTCCCTTGCCCCACTGAGGGTTCTCCATTCTCAACCAGAGTCCCTTGTGTGTCCGCACTACTCCCTAGGTTGCACATATTAATGTAAACATATGTCCCTTCTTTTTTTGTGCTTGGCTGATCTTGCTTAACATAATGTTCTCCAGATCCATCCATTTTCTTGCAAATGATGTTATTTTGTTCTTCTTTATTGCTGAGTAGAATTCCATTGTGTATATTTCCCACAATTTTGTAATCCGCTCATCTGTTGATGGACACCTAGGTTGGTTCCATGATTTGGCCACTGTGAATTGTGCTGCTATGAACATGGGTATACATATATTACAGTAGTTTACTGGTTTCAATCCCTTGGTATGATACCCAGTAGTGCTATAGCTGGATCATATGGTGGGTCCATTCCCAGTTTTCTGAGGAATCTCCACACTGATCTCCATAGTGGTTGAACTAGTTTGTATTTGCAAACAAAGTTTGATCTACACTCCTACTATGTGGAGAATGGATTGTTACAAAACTCAAGCTTACATTGTGTACTAAGTCTCACGTCCGTGACCAACCTGAAAACTATTTTGTAGATATAGACAACTTGGCATGTGTGTATCGTTTTAGACTACCAAGGAGGATTTGCATGTAGGGGGTTGTTGGAAAGACGTGAATTTTGAAGGGAAAAGGTTAGAAACAAGAATTTTTTTTTTGTCTTCGTTTTGCTGTTCTCACTGCTAAATTCTCCAAAGATGGGTTGGTCCCCATCATAGAAGACAAGAGATAGTGCACCTTGTTCTCCAGGTGAAGTCTGATACAGAGAAGTCGAAACGAGGGGCAGCAGAAATTCTTCCAAAGTGTTTCTTTTCCTGGAACAGTAGCAGGTGTTTTCTCTAGGATCTTAAGTGCTTCCTTAGGAGGTGTCAATTATTTTCAGCCCATCTCAACTCCTGGCATCCTTAGCTACCTGGCAGCTGTGAACAATATTCCTTTGAGGTTATCCACAGTCACCGTGATTCAGATGCTAATTCCTGAAGCTACTTCCCTTATAATAAAAATTAAAAATAAAGCACGGGGACATCACATGATTTTTGTTGTGGTGGTTATGGGCTTTTAAATTCAGGCTTCTAAGAGACAGGGGACTCTGAGTGCACTTCTTATTGACAGTGGAACCTCAGGGACTCTCGGTGTGCAATCACTGTGAATCGCCTTGAACACCAAAGCGGACCGTCTGCAGTCAGCTTGATTTCACACCTCTGAGGTTGTCAGTGGTCATGCAGCACCGTAGTCATGGAAAGAACCTTATGGTATCATGTATTATAGACACCTCTGCTCACAGAAATAAACATTTAAATAACCTGGGACAAATGTTGCCCATTATCCTTTTAAAACATTACAAAAACAATTTATTTGGACTTACTCCTTTTTTTATTTTTGTTTTTATTTTTGTGGAACTGGGGATTGAACCCAGAGACATTCTACCTTGAAGCTACAGCCCTAGCCCTGTTATTTCTAATTTGGAAACAGGGTCTTGCTAAGCTGCAAAGGTCCTCATTAAGTTGACCTTCTATCCTCCTGTCTCAGCCTCCCAAGTACTAGGATTATAGGTGTGTGTCACTGTGCCTGGTGAACTGCTTTTCTAATAAGAAGAATAGATTGGAGGCCCTGTGCACCTTAGCCCCAGGAAGCTTATAATCTAGGAGGAGAAACAGCCATATCACTGTTAATTTAAAGCACAGATAAGGCCAGATGCAGGGTCACATGCCCAGAATCCTAGCAACTGGGGAGACTGAGGCAGGAGGATCGCTTGAGACCAGGTGTCAAAGACCACAGTGAAACCTGGTTGCAAAAAGAAATAAGTATAAATTTATTAATTTAAAAAGGATAGGTAATAATTAAATGAATCTTAATGTAGATCTTGAACTCATCTCCTACTTCTCCTCAGCCTCCTTCACATCCCCTGGCCTCCCTGCTGCTCTGTGATCATACCAAGCATGTTCCTACCTCAGGGCCCTTGAACCTGCTGCCAGGTATTCACATGTCTGCCTCCTTGTTTCTTCCCTTATTTCATTTTTCTGTGCAAATATAATTTTGTCAGTGAAGCCTTCCTAGACAACTCTAAAATTATAACCCCCTGCTCTGAATTCCCATCTTTCCTCCTTGCTTCTCTTTTTCTACAGTGCATGTGACCACCTTCTTGTTACTGAGTACTCCCTACAATTTACTCTTCTTGAACACAAGAATTATTTTTGTTTTATTTTGTGTTTTATTCATTACCTAGAACAGGGTCTGGGGCCTACTTGATGCTCAGCAAATATCCGGGAAGTGATTAAGAAGAAGAGACAGGAGTATGTCTTAGTCTGCTGGGGCTGCCACGACAAAGTATCACCAATGACTGGAATTTATTTTGTAACAGGTGGGAGACCACAGGTTTGAGATTCAGGTTATCAGCATAGTTGGCATAGTTGGGCTGGGTTTTGGTTAAGGCTTTCTTTCTGACTTATAGATGGCTGACTTTTTGCTATGTCCTCACATGGCAAAGATGAGAGGGAGGGAAAGAGGGAGGGGGAGAAAGAAAGATTCCTCATGCCTCTCCTTATCAGAGTCTTATCAATATTGTGAAATAACAACCCCGATAACCTCATCTGAACATAATTACCTTCCCAAGGCCCTATGCCCCCGAATCATCACCTTGGGGCTTAGGGCTTCCACATATGAATTTAGAGTGGACATAAACATGGAGTCCATACCAGAGCAATTGAAGAAAAAGGAGGGAAAATAGGAACAGGATGAATTGTCGAATTCCAAGGGAAGAGACACTTCAAAACAGCAATGAACCAACCTCCCACTCCAGCCCCCAAACCTCTTTCAACTTATAGTCCCAGAGGAAACCTGGGAATTAAGAAGGATGACCGCAAGTCATTTATAATGCCTCTTAGATGGATTAAAAACAAGGATGTGGTAAGAGAGGCACAGAGGGTCAACTGGGAATAAGTACGGGTGGCAAGGGCAGAATCCCCACCTTCCTCAAACACCATTATCTGCAAAAGATGAGGGATCACAAACTAGGGCAGAGGAGAAAATCTCCACAAGATGGCACTACTGGAAGGCCTGCTCATTCTTCCTTCATGCCCTGAGATAGACTCAAAGCTCCCCATTGGAATAATTTCTGAAAGTGGGGTCAATGTGGAGGAGATCAGTGGGACTTCCCTGGGGACCCAGTGGCATCATTCAATAGAAAGTTCCATTATGGGGGTAAGAAGAGAAGACTCTTTTGTCTAGGCAATGACCATAGTGAACAGAAAACCAGTTCCCCTGTGTTTCCCACTAGCTGGGAAGACGTTAAAAACCATGACACCGATAAAAAGGTACTAGGCCAGGCATGGTGGCACACAGCGGTAATGCCAGGACTTGGAAGGTTGAGA
Organism: Glis glis; assembly: GCA_004027185.1. Lineage (NCBI taxonomy): Eukaryota > Metazoa > Chordata > Mammalia > Rodentia > Gliridae > Glis > Glis glis. Next base: position 19,322 of record PVJS01038341.1, read on the forward strand.
CAGGAGGATTGCAGGTTTTCAGCCAGACTCAGTAACTTAGCAAAGGCTTCAGCAGCTTGGCAAGACCCTGTTTCAAAATAAAAAATAAAATAGGGATGGAGGTCTAACTCAGAGGCAGAATGCCCCTGGGTTCTAT
>PVJS01038342.1:0-19456 GCA_004027185.1 Glis glis
ACTGGGGATTGAACCCAGGGGCATTCTACCTCCGAGATACACCCCCAGCCCTATATTTTGTTCTTTATTTTGAAACAGGGCCTCACTAAGTAGCTGAGGCTGGCCATGAACCCGGATCCTCCCGTCTCAGCCTCCCAAGTACTGGAATTACAAGCGTGGGCCACCACGCCCAGCTCAAGAGCACGAATTTTAAAGATTAGATTAGATTCAAATTCTAGTGTCATTTACTAGCTATATGATCTTTGGAGAAACATACGCACACAGCTTAACAGGATGACTAGAAAAATGCAAACAGTTAGTAAGGGACAGTTGATACTACTGTCTATTTTGCTCTCAAATTCCCCCAATGGCCAATTTGTCAAGTATCATCCAGGACATTGGAGATAAAAACATTCTACAAATAAGAGATGAGAAACAAATACAATTTTGTGTTTCTTTAAATATAACTTTGCAAGACAACAACTTATTTCATCTTTGAAATGAATGTAATGTTTCTTTTAAGTGCTTAAAACAATGTTTACCAACACAGTTTTCTGCTAGTTCTTCAAGAAATATGTCCAGAGGTTTGGGATTCCAATTCCTTGTGTGAATCTTTAGAATCTCTTTCCGAGCCTATGAAAACAAAAATTTAATTTTCTATAAATATAATAATATAAAGTACTATTCTGATTAGAATAATTTCAGTTTAAACTACTTTTGATTATTCTAAATTCTAAATTAATCTAAAGAAATTCTAATAAGTTCTAATAAATAAATTCTTAATTAATCAACACTTAATATAAACAGAAACATGAAACAGTGAAAATGAGAAAAAAGATATATTTGTAAGAGTTTATGGAAATTAGTTTCATTGTTAAAACAGATTTGTATTTATAGTGTGTAAGTTACAGTCATCATAAATGTAAACAAGAGAAATTAAATAACTATTGAAGTATTGCTCATTCTGGTGATATTAAGAACTGTTTTTGAGAGTACTAACAACTCTACTCATACTGTCTTACATGGTCTCAAAAGCTTTATTTAGGTGGCTTTAAAATAACTGGTTAGGCCAGGCATGGTGGCACACACCTATAATCCTAGTACTTGGGAGGTTGAAACAGGAGGATCGCAGGTTTGAGGACAGCCTCAGCTACTTAGACTCTCAACGACCTAGCAAGACCCCGTTTCAAAACAAAAAACAAATAAAAAGGGTCCAGAGGTAGAATGCCCCTGGGTTCAATCCCCAGTACCCCCAACCCCCCCCCCACTGGTTAGGATTATAATTAAATGATGGTATTCAGGAAATAGCCAAGGCTAATGAACTGGCTAAAGACTGATTGCTCATTAAGCCACTGAAGCAAAACTGACAATACCAAGAGGCTATGCTTAAATTGAAAGAATTTTAAGAGTAATTTTACGGAGGCATTGTTATACTTAAAGAATAAAAAAAAAATCTCCATCTGCGTTTTTTTTTTTTTTTTTGCAGTACTGGGGATTGAACGCAGGGGCGTTCTACCTCCGCGCTACACCCCCCGCCCTATTTTTTATACTTTATTTTGAAACCGGGTCTCACGAAGTTGCGGAGGGCCTCACTAAGTAGAGAGAGAGAAAGAGAGAGAGAGAGAGAGAGACAGGAAGAGAGAAGCGAGAGAGCTGAGGCTGGCCGCGAACCCGGATCCTCCGGTCTCCGCCTCCCAAAGTACTGGGATTACAAGCGTGCGCCACCACGCCCGGCCTTGCGTTTTGTTTTTGTGTGTGTGTGTGTGTGTGGTACCGAGGATTGAACCCAGGGACATTCTATGTCTGAGCAACACCCCCAGTCGAGTTTTATTTTTATTTATTTTGGCAGTACCAGGAATTGAACCCAGGGGCATTCTACCTCCAAGCTACACCCCCAGCTCTATTTTTTATTCTTTACTTTGAAACAGGGTGAAGTTGTGGAGGGCCTCACTAAGTAGCTGAGGCTGGCCGCGAACCTGTGATCTTTTTTTTTGTTTTTTTGCGGTACCGGGGATTGAACGCAGGGGCGTTCTACCTCCGCGCTACGCCCCCGGCCCTATTTTTTAATGCTTTTATTTTTGAAACCGGGTCTCACGAAGTTGCGGAGGGCCTCACTAGGCAGAGAAAGAGAGAGAGAGAGGAGAGAGGGGAGATATATAGATAGATAGATAGATAGAACGCGCGTGCATGTGCGCTGAGGTTGGCCACGAACCCGGATCCTCCGGTCTCCGCCTCCCAAAGTACTGGGATTACAAGCGTGTGCCACCACGAACGGCTGAACCTGTGATCTTCCAGTCTCAGCCTCCCAAGTACTGGGATTACAAGCTTGTGCCACCACGCCTAGCTTATTTATTTTGAAACAGAATCTCACAAAGTTATGGAGGGCCTCACTAAGTTGCTGAAGCTGGCTGTGAACCTGGGATCCTCCTATCTCAGTCTCCCCACTTGAGTTCTTTTGAATGATCATTTGTTAAGACCATAAAAAACCCAGGAATCTTCAAACTGTTATTGTATCAAAACTCGTAAATAAAAAGTAACATATTTTATCAAAATTTGAGTAATTATTAAATTCTTACATCTTTATCAGGTAGGCTAAAAAGGAATTCTCTGTCAAAGCGACCAGGCCTTCGTAAAGCAGGGTCTATAGAATCTAGTCTGTTGGTAGCACCAATGACCACAATTTCTCCTCTGCTGTCCAATCCATCCATAAGAGCTAGCAGTGTTGAAACAATAGAACTAAATTTAAAAATAAGAAGAGATTAATAGTATGAACACAAAATGTAACATTCAATAATATTTCTTCTTTTGGTAAGATTTATTTAAATTTTTTTTGTGTGGTACTGGGGATTGAACTCAGGGGCATTATACCTCCAAGCTATACCCCCAGACCTATTTTTTAATTCTTTATTTTGAAACAGGGTTTAAGTTGCAGGTGGCCTCGCTAAGTAGCTGAGGCTGGCCATGAACCTGCGATCCTCCTGTCTTAGCCTCCCAAGTACTGGGATTACAAGCGTGCGCCACCACACCTGGCTTTTTGTTAAGATTTAATGCATTAAACGTGAACAAATTTTCTCTGGGCACCTAGTTACTTTTAGTAGATTAAAAAAAAATATGAAAAAGCCAGGCGTGGTGGTGCACACTTGTAATCCCAGTACTTGGGAGGCTGAGACAGGAGGATCGCAGGTTCATGGCCAGCCTCAGCTACTTAGTGAGGCCCTCCGCAACTTAGTGAGATTCTGTTTCAATATAAAGAATAAAAAAATAGGGCTGGGGGTAGAGCTTGGAGGTAAAATGCCCCTGGGTTCAATCCCCAGTACCACAAAACAAAACAAAAAACAAAAAAATAAATAAAAATCTGTAAGATAACACACTAAATGGTACATAGAAATTGGAATTAATAGAAAACACAGATGGTCTATGTTACCATAAATAGGTCCTGGAAATCATTTCATTAAGGAACATGATAGTTACGAAACAAACATTATCATCTAAAAATTATAGACTGTACCATTACATATACATTGTCAAACAAGACACCAAAATAAATATAAAGCATGAAAACAGAATTTTAAGCAAAATGATTTCCATGTCTTCGACACCCAACATCAAAAAATCATCAGTATTCCTGTTTCCACCCGACTGCTTAAAAAAAAAAAAACTTCAGACACAATCTAATCTAGAAATACTATATACATGAACTACTTACATGGAATTCTAAGAGATTAGGACTTTATTTTTGGTGGTAGTGGGGATTAAACCTACGGACAATCTACCCTTGAGCTATACCCCAGCTCTATTTTATTCTTTTATTCTGAATCAGGATATCAGGGTCTCACTGAGTTGTGAAGGGCCTAAATTGCTGAGGCTGGCCATGAACCTGCAATCCTTCCATCTCAGCCTTACAAGTACTGGGATTACAAGTGTACGCCACCGTGCCCAGCTTGAGATAAGGACTTTTAAAACACCCATAATATTACTTCCCTAAAGTCAATGACAATAATTCTTTTTTTCTTATTGTGATGCAGGGGTTAAATCCAGGGGCATTACACCTCTGAGCTACATCACCAGCACTATTTTATTTTTCATTTTAAAACAGGGTCTCCTTAAATTGCTGAGGATCCGACTAAGTTGCGGAGGCTGACCGCCAACCTGCGATTCTCCTATCTCAGCCTCCCAAGTACTAGGATTACAGGTGTGTGCCAATCAAGCCTGGTGACAGTAATTCTTTGTTTTGTGTGTGTGATACTGGGGATTGAACTCGAGCATTCTAACTCTGAGCTACATCCCCAGCCCTGTTTTTACTTTTTATTTTGAAACAGGGTCTTTGCTAAATTGCAAATACTGCTCTTGAACTTGTCACCCTCCTGTCTCAGCCTCTCAAGTACTGGGATCATGCTTGTGTCATCACACCTGGCGACAATAATTCTTTAATATCTAATGCCCAATTTTCCCACTGTCTCCAAGAATCTTTTTGCAGTGCTGGGGATGGAATCCAGGGTGTGGCTCATGCTAGGAAAGCACTTTAGCACTGAGCTATAACTTTGGCCACTTGAAGTATCTTTTTATGTTTGATTTGTTCAATCCAGGATCCACAGACTGTACTTGGGCATTTGTCCCTTAAATCCTTAACAGTTCCTTCTGTACCCCTCACTTTCCCCCCTTTTTATTTGTTGAAGACATTGAGTCATTTGTCTTGTAGAATTTCCTTCCCACATTCTGAATTTGGCTAACTGCTTCCTGAAGGGGTCATTTAACTTGTTCCTCTTTCGCCTATTTTTAATAAACTTAGAGTTAGACCTAGAAGCTTATTAGATTCAGTAAACTACTTGTAAGAGTAGAGTCCATAGGAAACTACCTTATTTTTCCTACTGAATCACTGTAGGAGGCACATGATATCAGTTTCCCACTTAAGACTAAGTAGTGGGTTGGGTTTAGGTGAGCTATATTAGCTTCCTCCACTCAATGTAAATTTCCCTATCAACTTTTTATCTTACTTTTTTAGCAACCAATGGTAATTATTGTTTAGATCAAGGTTCCTCAACCTTAGCACTACTGACATTTTGGGCCACAAAATTATTAGCTATGGAGAGCTGTCCTGTACTTTGTAAGATGCTTAATAGCATCTCTGGCTTCCACCCACTAGATGTTAGTAATCACCCCCAATCAATTGTGACAATCAAAAATGTCACCAAAAAGCCGTGTGTGTGGTGCATGCTTGTAATCCCAGTACTTGGGAGGCTGAGACTGGAGGATATGGGTTTGCGGCCAGCCTCAGCTACTTAGTGAGCCCCTCTGCAACTTAGTGAGACCCTGTTTAAAAATAAAGAATGAAAATACGACTGGGGGTGTAGCTCGGAGGTAGAATGTCCCTGGGTTCAATCCCCAGTACTGCAAAAAAAAAAAAAAAAAATTTGTCCCCTGGGAGGGGAAAAGGTAAAAATCATCCTAGTTAAAACCACAGGTCTAAACTGGGCATGGTGGCACGCATCTGTAATCCCAGGCCCCTTGGGAGGCTGAGACAGGAGGGTCGCAGGTTTGAGAACAACCTCAGCAATTCAGGCTCTCAGTCACCTAGCAAGACCCTATTTCTAAACAAAAAATAAATAAAAAGGGCTGGGGGAATGGCTCAGAGGTAGAATGCCCCTGGGTTCAATCCCCAGTATCACACACACACACACACCCCCACAAGTCTAGACCCATTGTTTTATAAAAGGTTGAAAACGGTGAGGTTTTAGTTCAATCATTCCTTTTTCATTTATTAGTTGCAATTTTCCTATAAAGAATTACATTACTGCCAGGTATGGTGGTGTACCCCTATAATGCCAGTAATTGGGAGGCTGAGACATGAGGATCACAGGTTCAAGGCCAGCCTCAGCAACTTAGTGAGGCCTTCAGCAATTTAGTAAGACCCTGTTTCAAAATAAAAAATAAAATAGGGCTAGAGGTATAGCTTGGAGGTAGAAGGCCCCTAGGTTCAATCCCTGGTACCCCAAATAATAATACTAATTAAAAAAATTCATCTTAGCTGGGCACGGTGGTACATTGCCTGTAATCCCAATACTTGGGAGGCCGTGACAGGAGGACCATAGGTTCAAAGACAGCTTCAGCAATTTAGTAAGGTCCCCTGTAACTTAGTGAGACCCTGTTCCAAAATAAGAAATATAACAGGGTCAGGGTGGTAGAATGTCAGAGGTAGAATGTCCCTAGGTTAAATCTCCAATAGTGAATAAATAAATAATCGTAAGCTGGGTGTGTGTTTTTTTCATTTTGAAACAAGGTCTTGTTAAGTTGTTGAGGGTGTTGCTAAATTGCTGGGGCTGGCCTTGAACCTGCAACCCTCCTGTCTCAGTTTCCCAAGTACACGTGCACCCCCAAGCCTGGCTTTACAATGTTAGTATTACTAACAGTAAGATACAGAATATAGTTTTGTCTTTAATATGCTCTTTACAATGTTAGTATTACTAACAGTAAGATACAGAATATAGTTCGTCTTTAATGTGCTAAAAATAAATAAAAAGCTTAATTTAAAGCTGGGCATGGTGGCACACGCTTGTAATCCCAGTACTTGGGAGGCTGAGACCGGAGGATCCAGGTTCGCGGCCAGCCTCAGCTACATAGTGAGGCCCTCTGCAACTTAGCGAGACCCTGTTTCAAAATAAAAAAACAAAAAATGGGGCTGGGAGTGTAGCTCGGAGGTAGAATGCCCCTGGGTTCAATTCCCAGTACCACACACACAAAAAAAGCTTATTTAAAAAAATGTTTACCAGATTTCAAGTCTGGTAAAAAAAAGTCTTATGTATTAAATTTCTTTTAAAATACACATACTTGAAATGGCTTGTTTGGTTTTGTGATGCTGGAGATAGAACAAGGGGCATTCTACCTCTGAGCTATATCCCCAGCCCTTTTTTATTGTTGTTAGTTTGAAAATAGGATCTCTCTAAGCTGCTGAGGTCAGCTTTGAACCTGTGATTCTCCTGTCTTAGCCTCCCAAGTACTGGAATTACAGGTGTGTACCACCACACGTGGTTAAAATGGCATGTTTTTGCTAGCTAAAATTATTCTATAACTTTTTCACTAAAATTCCTTCAATCTTTTTAGAACTGTCCCAAAATACATTATGTATTCAATTTATGTGACTGTAAAGTGATAGTAGTATTGTTAAATATTTCTCCCTATTAATGCAACAAAGACAGTATATTAAATAAAATGTGGCATGTATAAAAGGATTACTGATTACAAACAGGACAAGCACAGATAAAACTATTTTTATCATGGTACACTGGCATTTCAATTTACTCAGCAACCAATGAAATTGTCTCTCATCAAGTAAAGAAGGCCCAGCAGACAGTAAATATTTTAGATGTTAGAAAACTCAAAACCTATTAATCACATTACTAATGTGTCTTGTTAATTTTCTACATTACCTATAATATTAAGCCATATTGGCATATATGAAGGTATGCAAACATGTATTTTAGGGTACCCCCAAATAAATTAAGCAATTACATATAATTCATGAGACCATTTGAAAAGAAGAGTTGAAAAACAATGAATTTAGAGTAAAAGTAATTAAATTCAAGGTGGGACAGTGGCTCTAGGAAAAGTGTTCCCTTGGATAAGCACCCAGTCATGGGGTCCAGTTTTTCCATCTTTAAAATGAAATGGCTGGGAGCAGGGTGTGGTAGTGCACACCTATAATTCCAATACTTGGGGGGACTGAGACAGGTGGATCACAGGTTTGTGAACAGCCTGATTCAAAACAAAAAATAAAGACCTGGGGATGTAGCTAGGAGGTAAAATGCCTCTGGGTTCAATCCCCAGCACCACCACCAAAAAAAAAAAAAGGAGAGAGAGTGTGAGAGAAGGTTGGGCCAGCAACATCTTAAACAAGTAGTAATGCCCTTAAGACACAGTTTGGCCCAGGCAATGTCTTAAAAGCATCTGAATTAGTTGGTAATATTTAAGATATTTAAAAATTTGAATGCAAAATTCAAGAAAGAAAATCTATTTCTTGAATCTCAGTCCATTTCTGCATACTAGTAATAGGTTAGAGCTAAAGATAACTGGCTATGGTCTTGTGCTAGGACACTCACCCACCTCCTCACCATATCCCTATTCTTACCACGGCCTCACTCATTTCATGTGCCTTACCTTACTGTCCTGTATCTTGAATTAAATCTTCTGTACCCAAGATTTTTATACTGTATTTAGAACTCCCTGGCACTCAGAACAGGTTCTCTTTTTCTTTTTGTACCACATATTAGGGTTCTATTATCAAAAAGGGAAATTACTGGTTTGTAAAATTTCTTTTATCATTTAACATTCTCTCTCTCGTATAACATCAATATAGCTCAGAATATAGGAAGAAATGTCATCACGCAACTTTTACCTGTGAATTTGATCTTGCCTACTTGACCGTACGGGAGCCAGACCATCGATTTCATCAAAGAAAATAATTGATGGGCGCATCTGATAGGCCTAAAAGCAAGTCCAGTGGTCACACGTTATCATTAAAAGCCTCAAGTATATAGATCTAATATAAACCATTTTAATTCAAATTTATTTGTAATCTATAATTATTTGTAATTTATAAGTCTATTGTAATTTCCAAGAACCATATTTTAACCAACCACTCATACTGAATTATAAGAACATAGTTGCATTTTTAACTGGAAGCATTTAAAATACACGCATCATTGATTATACACCTTAGATTTCACATAGCTATTGTTACTGGAACACATGCAAAAATATCTATTAAAGACTAACTGTGGAGACAAAGAGTAGAAGACAGTGACACAATCTTCCTCCATGTCAGGCTAGAAAAAAATTACTTAGCAAGACGTCATCATTTTTAAAATATATTTCAGTAAAGACAAAAGAATCTCAGAGAGTTTCCAGAGAGAGATTTAAAAACATTTGCAGCAATTGCTCAAAGCACAATGTAATACTTCACGATACACTTTCAATACAATCTGGGATATGAAACTGAAAGCCACTCTAGGGCAGAATGGTCTTCAGCTCCCAAAATGAGACATAATTCACTACTACTCTCTGAGTATGAGACCAAAGAACATACATACAATTATTCATTTCTCTTCTTACTATAAATCTGTCCACTGTATGACAGTGTTATCTTGATACATAAAAATAATCTAGAAAAATTATATATTTGGTATATAATTTGGTATAATTCTTCTGAGGTTAAACACAAGATTTAGCTAATCCTTATAATTACATCTGCATAGATTATGGACCATCTATAAAGGCAAATTTTAATATCATACCTGATCAAATAGCAACCGTAGCTGTCTTTCAGATTCCCCTACCCATTTACTCAGACAATCAGCACCTTTACGCATGAAAAACGCTACTCTTTTATCCCCTTGACTGCATTCATTGGCAAGTGCTCGAGCAACCAGAGTTTTTCCAGTTCCAGGTGGACCATAAAACAAACAACCTCTGTAAAATAATGTTAAACATTTTAGTACTACATAAAAAAAAGACTACTGAAACAAAAATTAGGAATCAATTTCATGAATTCACTTAATTAGTGAATAAAAAAATGTAAGACAAGTGGGGCGTGGTGGTGCACTCCTGTAATCCCAGGACTTGGTAGGCTTAAGCAGGACGATCGCAGGTTTGAGGCCAGCCTCAGCAACTCAGCATGCCCTCAGCAACTTAGTGAGACCCTGTTTCAAAATAATAAAATAGGGCTAAGGGTGTACGCAGAGGTAGAACCCCCCTGCGTTCAATCCCTAGTACTGCAAAAAATTAAGTCTCAGAGCAGGATGTGGTGGTGCATGCCTGAAATCCCAGTACTTGGGAGGCTGAGACAGGAGGATCACATGTTTGAGGACAGCCTCAGCAAGTAGCGAGACTCTCATCAACCTAGCAAGATCCTGTTTCAAAATAAAAATAAAATAGGGCTGGAGGTGTAGCTCAGAGGTAGAAGGCCCCTGGGTTCAATCCCCAGTAAAAAAACACACACACACACACACACACACACACACACACACACACACACACACACAGAGAGTTTCATTCCACACTGCACAATTTAAAACCTGGGAGTTAATACTGACACTATAAGATTAATATAGAAACTATAAAATCCTTTATGATGTGTGTGTGGTACTAGGGATTGAATCTAGGGGAGCTCTACTACTAAGCAGCACACCCGGCCCTTTTTATTTTGAAACAGTCTTACTAAGTTGCCTAGGCTGGGTTAGAACTTGTGATCCTCTTGTCTCAGACTCTCAAGTATTGAGATTACAGTTGTGTACCATCACGCCCAGCCTAAAACATTTTTTCTTCATGCTCATATTATCTTACCTTGTATATGCGATCATATAATAATCATTTTTAGGGGGGAGGGAATGTATATTAAAAGGAAGGAGAACAGTAATTAAGATATGAGGAATTCTTGTTTCTTTTTGAATTCACTAAGTTATTTTAACTAGGCACTTCCAAAATTTCCTCTGAGAAGCAAATATTGTTTAATAGTAATACTTTAAAAAATTTAAACTGTAAAGTTTAACTTTAAAATTCACCTATGTTTAACTGTGATTGATTTGTAGCACTTTTATAAGGGAAAGAAAAAATGATTACTAATTTTATAAAGTTTATGAATCAGTTTTCAGGCTGGGTGATCCAGGGAGAAAAGTTGTATAAAGAAAAGGGAATCAGGGTCTAGTGTTTAAACTGAGTATCCGTAGAGGTGTAAGAACCAGAAGCAAGTTGCAGAGCACAGATTATGGCTAAAATCAAAGTATAATTAAATTACCTTGGAGGTTGAATTTTGAATTTTTCAAAGACTTCTGGATAAAGTAATGGAAATACCACCATCTCTTTTAGAGCTGCAATATGATTAGATAGGCCACCAACACTATCAAACCGTACCTGGTAATGAAAGAAAATACTGACAATTGTAGATTTGGAGTCAGAATTAAAACGTTATTCCACCTCTAAACTATAACAACTCATATATAATCAGTTGAGTAACAATATCTTAGATGTGGACCAAAGATTTTTTTTTTCGTACTGGGGTTTGAACCCAGGGGCATTCTACCTCTGAGCTACACCAACAGCACCATTTAATTTTTTACTTGGAAACAGCCTCACTAAGTTGCTCAGAGCCTTGCTAAGTTACTGAGGCTGTTCTCAAATCTGCAATCCTCCTGTCTCATTCTCCTAAATATTGGGATTACAGGCATACACCATCATGCCCAGCTAGGCCCAAAGTTTTTTTTTGTTTTTTTTTTGCAGTATTGGGGATTGAATCCAGGGGCATTCTACTTCCGAGCTACACCCTCAGCCCTATTTTTTATTCTTTATTTTGAAACAGGGTCTCGCTAAGTTGCAGAGGGCCTCACTAAGTAGCTGAGGCTGGCCGTGAACCCGGATCCTCTGGTCTCAGCCTCCCATGTACTGGGATTACAAGTGTGCAACACCACACCTGGCTTTAGGCCCAAAGTTTAAAAAAATATGTTTATAAAGATTAAAGTTTTAAATTGGGTGTGGTGGTGTATGCCTGTAATCCCAGTATGTGGGAGGCTGAGACAGGAGGACCACAGGGTTTGAGGAGAGCTTCAGCAAGTAGTGAGACTCTCACCAACCTAGTGAGACCCTGTTTCAAAACAAAAATAAAAAAATAAGGATGGGGGTGTAGCTCAGAGAATGTTCCAGGTTCAATTCCCAGTACTACAAAAAAAAAAAAATTTAAAGTTTTAGCCAGGTGAAGTTTGCAAGCCTATAATCCCAGTACATGAGAGGCTGAGAAAGGAGGATTGCAGGTTCAAGGCCAGCCTCAGCAACTTAGAGAGACCTTGTTTCAAAATAAAAAACAGCCGGGTATAGTGGCACATGCTTGTAATCCCAGTACTTGGAAGGCTGAGACAGGAGGATTGCAGGTACAAGGACAGCCTCAGCAGGTAGTGAGACTCTCATCAACCTAGTTAGACCCTGTTTCAAACTAAAAACAGTGCTGCGGATATAGCGCGGAGGTAGAAAGCCTCTGGGTTCAATTACCAGGACCACAAAATAAATAAGTAAGCAAGCAAGCAAGTAAGAACTGACTGGGGGTGTACCTAAGAGGTAGCACAGCCCTGGGTTTAAATCTCTAGCACCACACAAAAACAATAAATAAGTAGAAATCAAAGTTTCTGATAAGAAAAAAAAATTGATTTCTTTTTTAACTTAAAAACTAACCTAAGCCAGGTGTGGTAGTGCAATGCCTATAATCCCAGTACTTGGGAGGCTAAAGACAGGAGGATCACATGTTTAAGGCCAGCCTCATCAATTTAGCGAGAACCTGTTTCAAAATAAAAAATAAAGTGGGGATGGGGGTGTAGCTCAGAGGTAAAACGCCCCTGGGTTCAATCCCCAGTGAGACACACACACACACACACACACACACACACACACACAGATAATCTAAAATAACTGGGAGTGGTTGTATATGCCTGAAATCCCAGCTACTCAGGAGGCTGATGCAGGAAGACAGCAAATTTGAGGCCAGTCTAGACAACTCTGTAAGACCCTTTGTCAAAATAAAATTTCCTAAGGGGTTGGGAATGTAGCTCAGTGGTAGAGTGTGTGCCTAGCACAGTGAGACCCTGGGTTCAATCCCCAGTATCACAAGCAAAAAACAAAAACTAATCTAAAATAAAGAGCAATATTATAGTTCAAGTCAAGCACATATTTCAAAATACAGTACTCACTGAAGAATCTAGTTGCATTGGATCAACATCAGCAAGGCTTGCTCCAATTTTCATTCGATCCTTATAAATTCCTCTTACTTCATCTTTCCGAAAATTTAGTGGGAGGCACCTATTTTTGAAAAATTGCAAAAACACACACCAATCAACTCAACCTTCTCCCCAAATTCCATGTTAGACTATAATCATTTTTCCTAATAACTAAAAAATTTAAATTTCAACTGGAACAATCTAGAGTATATTTTTGATTTTCTCAATTTCTTTATAGGCACAAAACTTAAGTGTTGGAAATATTTATTTCTGAAGTTTTATCACTAAAGATATACAATCAAGGCCGGGCGTGGTGGTGCATGCTTGTAATCCCAGTACTTTGGGAGGCGGAAACCGGAGGATCCGGGTTCACTGCCAGCCTCAGCTCGCTCGCTCTCTCTCTCTCTCTCTCTCTCCTTAGTGAGGCCCTCCGCAACTTCATGAGACCCGGTTTCAAAATAAAGTATAAAAAATAGGGCTGGGGGCGTAGCGCAGAGGTAGAACGCCCCTGTGTTCAATCCCCGGTACCGCAAAAAAAAAAAAAAAAAAAAAAAAAAAAAAAAAAAAAAAAAAAAAAAAAAAAAAAAAAAAAAAAAAAAAAAAAAAAAAAAAAGATATACAATCAAGCTAGGCATGTTAGAACATGCCTATAATCCCCATACTTGGGAGGCTGAGACAAGTGGATGACGGGTTCAAAGTCAGCCTCAGCAACTTAGCGAGACCCTGCTTCAAAATAAAAAATAGGCTGGGTGCGGTGGCACACACCAGTAATCCTAGTACTTGGAAGTCTGAGACAGGAGGATGACAGGTTTGAGGACAGCCTCAGCAAGTAGTGAGACCACTAGAGAGAACCTGTTTCAAAAGAAAAATAAAATAGGGCTGGGGGTGTAGCTCAGACACAGAATGCCCCTGGGTTCAATCCCCAATACTACAAAAAAATTAATTAATAAATAAAATAAAATAGGGCTGGGGCGTAGCTTGGAGGTAGAATGCCCCTATGTTCAATCCCCAGCACCTCAATCTATCAATCAATCACTAAAAAAAATTGAAGCTGGGTGTGGTGGCATATGCCTGTAATTCCCATACTTGGGAGGATCACAGGTTCTAGGCCAGCTTCAGCAACTTAGTGAGACTGTTTCAAAACAAAAACTTAGCTGAGCGTGGTGGTGCATGCTTGTAATCCCAGTACTTGGGAGACTGAGACCGGAGGATCCAGGTTCGCCGCCATTCTGAGCTATTAGTGAGGCCCTCTGCAACTTAGTGAGACCATTTCAAAAATAAAGAACAAAAAATAGGGCTGGGGGTGCAGCCCAGAGGTAGAATGCCCCTGGGTTCAATCCCTGGTACCGCAAAACAAAAAACAAAAACTTAAAAAAAAAAAAAAGGACTGGGAATATAGAGCAAAAGGAGAATATCCCAGAGTTCAATCCCCAGTACCACAAAAAATATTTTAAAAAAGTAAAAAAAAAGAAAAAAACAAAAACAGAAAAACGGAGACACCATATTTTCTTTGTATTAAGTTTTTGAAATCTAAGCGCATATTTTACAAAAAGACGTATGGAATATCTCAATTTGAACTAAATACATTTCAAAGACTCAAGAACTGTGGCAAGTGACTACTGTATTATTAGACATGGTAGATCTAACATGGTAAGAGAGTAAAGGATACAAGGAACGGTTGGTTGGTATACCCCTCCATTTATTATGCTCCAATTGGTTTGTCAAGCGTTGTTTTCTACTCTGATAGTATTTTATTACTAAAGTTCAAGCACTGCATTCTCATTCACCCACATCTGTAAAATGAGAATAATCCTTGACCTATCCATATTACTGTGAAAACGAAATGAGTTTGTTAGTATATTTGGACTTATAAAATCACCTATTATACTATATATATATAATGCTATATATAATTTCTCCTTAGGGAGAAAAATTACCTATATGAAATGTCAAATATTTTTTTTTATGTAGACAAAAGGGTATCAGAAAGGTTACAAAATGCAGGGCGGGCTGGAGGTGCAGCACAGTGACAGGGCCCTCACCCAGCACACATGAGAACCTGGGTTCAATGAACTCCTCAAGGAGTTATGAAATGAGTAAATCTTCTGATTTTCCTTAATAGTTCCACAACGAGAATGTATTGTAAGTGGAAAAAAAAAATTGAGATGGAAAGAAAAAGGCAAGCCAGTGTTCACCAAACACCACTGTGGGATACCTAATGGTATGGCAAGAAATCATGACCACATGTTCTAACCTCTATTTGTTTCAAGTATAGATACTTCTAAGACAATTTTCTGGTTTACATATTAAGGTGTGGTACAACTAATCAGTCAAGCTGTACCTATTCCCAAATTATTATAATTTCTCACCATTTTAAAAAGTAGTTGGTAACTTAAAAAAAGTCATCAGTATGGTACTCACCTATTGATAGCTCTATTACGGCTCCTTTTTCTTCGCCTCTCAAAGTGCTGTTCATCTTCAGAAGAAGATGATGAAGTAGAATCGCTACTATGGATTGCATGCCTTCGCCTAACAAGCACATTGAAATCGTAAGGGAGAGCAGAAGAAAAAAGGCATAAGATGTCAGCATCAAAAATACCTAATGAGAGCTGGGCATGGTGGCTTACAGTTGTAATCCCAGTAGTTGGGATGCTGAGACAGGAGGATCACAGGTTCAAGGACAGCCTCAGCAAGTAGTGAGACTCTCATCAACCTAGCAAGATCTTGCTTCAAAATAAAAATAAAATAGGGCTGGGGGTGTAACTCAGAGGTAGAATGCCCCCGGGTTCAATCCCCAGTAAAACACACACACACACACACACACACACACACAGTCCAGGAAGAGTCACTACTTAGTCTTGATATAAATCCCCAGTAACACACACACACACGGTCCAGGAAGAGTCACTTCTTAGTCTTGATATGAATAGTTATTCTCAGAAAGAGTATATTAGAATCTTTGGGATTATAATTTGAAAACGTATTTTCAAGCCAGGCGTGGTGGTGCACACTTGTAATCCTAGTACTTGGGAGGCTGAGACAGGAGGATTGCAGGTTCGCAGCCAGTCTCAGCTACTTAGTGAGGCCCTCTGCAACTTAGTGAGACCCTGTTTCAAAATAAAATGATAAAAAATAGGGCTGAGGGTGTAGCTCAGAGGTAGAATGCCCCTGGGTTCAATAACCAGTACCACAAAAAAAAGTATTTTCATTATTATACTATATATAATTTTTCATTAGGGAGAAAAGTCATCTTTTGTGAAACGTTAAATAATTTTTTTTTTTTTTTGGCAGTACTGGGGATTGAACCCAGGGCATTCTACCTCTGAGCTACACCCCCAGCCCTATTTTTTATTCTTTATTTTTAAACAGAGTCTCACTAAGTTGCAGAGGTCCTCACTAAGTAGCTGAGGCTGGCCACGAGCCCAGATCCTCCTGTCTCAGCCTCCCAAGTACTGGGATTACAAGAGTGCGCCACCATGCCCGGCAAATAATTTTTTATTTAAACACAGACAAAAGGGTATCAGGAAAGGTTAAAAACACAGGGCAGGCTGGGGGGGGGGGCGCAGCACAGTGGTAGGGCGCTTGCCCAGCATGCATGAGACCCTAGGTTCAATCCCTACACCACCAAAAACAAACACACAAAACTAGGAAACAGTAAGGAATAAGATAGCCTTTTAGAGCCAGGTGAGGTGATGCATGCTTGTAATACCAGTACTTGGGAGGTTGAGAAAGGAGGATTGCAGGTTCGTGGCCAGTCTTAGCTACTCAGGCCCTCCGCAACTTAGTGAGACCTTGTTTCAAAATAAAGAATAAAAAATAGGGCTGGGGGTGCAGCACCGAGGTAGAATACCCCTGGGTTCAATCCCCAGTACCGCAAAAAAAAAAAAAAGATAGCCTTTTAAGCTACAGCTTATCATCAACTGTAAGTTCACAACTTTATCACTTAACTGTATATATGTGGATGAGTTACCAAACCCATATGGATTTTCACAGAAAAAAAAGAAAAAAGTCAGGTATGGTGGCGTACATCTTAATCCCAGTACTTGGAAGGCTGAGATAGGATGATTATCATGCAGGTTCAAGGCCAGCCTCAGCAACTTAGTAAAACCCTGTTTCAAAATAAAAAATAAAAAGGAGTGGGGTATGGCTTGGAAATGGAATGCTGCTGGGATCAATCCCTAGTACCAAAAACTACTATCAAATAATATCAAAATTAGAATTGTTCATAATAATAAACATGCCAAGTGTCAAAAATACACAAAAAGATGTTTAATCACTTCTACCTTTGGACAGTTGCAAAAGTCACACACACACACACACAATATGGCTAGGAAAACCTACTGGCTTAGGTTCTAGAACTTTTCCTAAGTCAATCTTGAGTACAATCATGTTAAATAGGTATTTTCAAAAACTTAAAGGGTTCACAATTATTACATAATACAGGTCCAGAATCTCCTATCTAAAAAATTTTATAAACTAGTCTATTACTCACTTAGCAAGAAAAAAATCACCTGAAGGATCAAAAGGCAATGATATATGTCCCACTTACTCTGACCATCGTATGCTTTACTACAGAATTATTAACATATTTGACTATACAGTGCTGGTTCAGACAATTCTAGAGATGTTAATGTTATATACTACATATGCCGCATGTTACCTTTGTAAACACCACCCAAAAAAATCTGAATTTTTGAAACACGAATGGTCCCAAGAGTTTTAGGTAAGGGTTTGTGAAAGCCCTGAAATAAATGAGAAAATAATCCTTTACTCATCCACATACCCAAGAACATTTTTTTTGTGATCAGCCTATTTTTTAATTAATTAATTAATTAATTAATTAATTATTTATTGTGGTATGGGAGATTGAACCCAGGGTCCTTCTACCTTTGAGCCACACCTCCAGCCCTATTTTATTTTTTATTTTGAAACAGGATCCCACTAAGTCGCAAGGGTCTCACTAAGTTGCTGAGGTTGGCTGTGAACCTGCAATCCTCCTGTCTCGACCTCTCAAGTACTGGGATTACAAACGTGTGCCATCATGTCCAGCTTTGCAACTTTAAATGAAAGATTAACATATTTAATTATTATCGTTGCTATCATACTCTTCACAAATTCACATAATTGTATGTGAATTTACTATGAATTCACAAAATTAAGACAAATTTCACAATTTAAAAAAAGGACTAAGCCAGGCGTGATGGCATATGCCTGATTTATTATCTCATTTAATCCCCCCCTTTGGTGCTGGGGGCATTCTACCTCCAAGCTATACCCCCAGTTCTATTTTATTTTTTATTTGGAAACATAGTCTCACTAAGTTACTGAGAGCCTCACTAAATTTTGAGGCTAGCTTCGAACTTGCAATCCTCCTGTCTCAGCCTCTCAAGTACTGAGATTATAGGCATGAACCCTCATGCCAGGCTTCATATAATTCTAATTAAAAATTTGGACAAGTACATTATTAGTAGGCTCATTTTACACTTGGAACCAATGTGGCTCACAAGTTAATTAACTTGCTCAAAATATATCAGAATTTAGTCACTGATAGTGTCAGAATTCAAACCGGTATCTGCCTATTCAAAAAAATTCACATTGTATACATTACTACACTAGTGATTTCCAGTTTTTTATTTCAAACTTATAAACAAATAGCAACAACTGGGTGTGGTGGCGCATGCTTATAATCCCGGTATGTAATTCCCTTACTTGGGAGGCAGAGAACAGAGGATCCGGTTTGCAGCCAGCCTCAGTTACTTATTAAGGCCTTCTGCAACTTAGTGATACCCTGTTTCAAATAAAGAACAAAAAAATAGGGCTGGGGGTGGAGCTTGGAGGTAGAATGCCCCTGGGTTCAATCCATAGTACCACAAAAATAAATAAATAAACAAATAGCAACAAAATCCTTGTGGTTCCCAATGTTTGATTTGCAAAGTAGAAATTAATTTTAAATATCAAAGTACAGTATAATAACAAACACATATAGCACTTAACATATGCCAGATATTATTTTAGATGCTTTACAGAGCTGGGTGTGGTGGTGCACACTTGTAATCCCAGTACTTTGGAGGCTGAGACAGGAGGATCGCGGCCAGCCTCAGCTACTTAGTGAGGCCCTCTGCAACTTAGTGAGACCCAGTTTCAAAATAAAGAATAAAAAAATAGGACTGGGGGTGTAATTTGGAGGTAGAATGCCCCTGGGTTCAATCCCCAGTACCGCAAAAAAAAAAAAAGGCTTTACAGGTGTTAATTTTCTAATTCTACAATATTATGAGAAAGGTGCCTTTTCAAGGTCAAAAAACTGAAGCAAGAGAGGTTAAGTAACTTGCCAAAGATCACTAATACACGGTAGAGCTGAGTTCTGAACCTAGACAGTCACAGTCATGGATTCAGGTTATTAGTTATTCTATACTGTAGAAAGGCCATTATTTCAGTTTTTAAAATATCTGAAACACACATACCCACATCTGCTCATTTTTTTTCATTTAACTAAAAATTAATGAAAAATTGGACCAGGTGTGATGGCACATGCCTGTAATCCCAGTACTTGGGAGGCTGAGACAGGAGGATTGCAGGTTCACGGCCAGCCTCAGCTACTTAGTGAGGTCCTCCGCAACTCAGTGAGACCCCGTTTCAAAATAAAGAATAAAAAATAGGGCTGGGGGTGTAGCTCAGAGGTAGAATGCCCTGGGTTCAATCCCCAGTACCACAAAGAGGGGGAGGGGAGG
>PVJS01038343.1:7936-19559 GCA_004027185.1 Glis glis
CAAAAAAAAAAAAAAAAACAAACAAACTAAACAGTCATACTTAAGAATGTAGTAAACATTTTTAAAAACTAAGGGAGAAAATATGTGTACTAAGACTTAGAAGCACAAGTATGAGCAATTATAGAACTTTTGCATTTGAAGCAGTCCATTTTGAGACTACTGTGTTCCACTAATCTATTATTAATTTATTATCACAGCTAAACTAAATGAATTTAGTTTCATAGATGTATATTTTGACTTCTGGTTTGGAAGCCCCCCCCCCAACTGTTGCACTTTTTCATATGAATTCTAGAATCTGCTTATAGATTAGATTTAAAATACTTTGGGGGTTTTATTTGGTTATTTATTCATCTATTTATTTTTGATGCTGGGGATTGAATAGAGGAGCCTTCTACCTCTGAGCTGCATTCCAGCTCTTTTAAAATTTTACTTTGAGGCAGGGTCTCACTAAATTGCTGAGGCTGACCTCAAATTTGCGATCCTCCTGCCTCAGCCTCCCAAGTTGCTAGAATTACATGTGTGCTCCACCATACCTGACTGGTATCAACTTTTGAAAAGAGGAAAACTATGGTTTAAACTATCTCAGCCTCAGTCTCAGCCACAGGATGATTTCAGTTTCATTACTAAGATATTTCTGATAGTGGCGCACACTTGTAATCCCAGTACTTGGGAGGCTGAGACCGGAGGATCCGGGTTCATGGCCAGCCTCAGCTACTTAGTGAGGCCCTCCACAACTTAGTGAGACCCAGTTTCAAAAATAAAGAATAAAAATAGGGCTGGGGATGTAGCTCGGAGGTAGAATGCCCCCGGGTTCAATCCTCAGTACCAAAAAAAATAATAATACTCAAGATATTTCTGGTACAAAAGGGACAAGTATACAAATTGAAGGTTATAGTTGTTTGTTTATTGTTGTTGTGGTGGTGGTGGTACTGGGGATTGAACTCTGAGACATTCTACCTCTGAGCTACACCCCCACCCCTTTTTAAAAAATTTTGTTGTTGTTGTTTTGAAATAAGATCTCACTAGGTTGCTGAGGGTCTTGCTAGATTGCTGAGGCTGGCCTTGAACATGTGATCCTCCTGTCTCAGCTTCCCAAGTGCTGGAATTACACATGTGTGCCACCATGCCCAGCTCTGAAGGTTACAGTTTTTAAAGTTCCTTTTAAAAAGGTGCATCCAAACTGATAGCATCTGTTATTGATTACAGAAAATATGATATACAAAAACCTGTATCCAGTGTTTACAAGACATTGGGGTTTGCAGGCTGACCACAGATGGAAAAAGCCAGAAACCAGTTGAGCTAATAGTTCCATTTGCTTTAGGAAACGCTAACCAAATAAGTACCCCAGTAGCACTTGCCCTGTACTGCACATTGTTCTAGTAGGAAGACACCCAAATAGTTAAGAGATATGATACAAGCACTCTAAGAACCTATAATATTGTTGAAATAAAGTAAGACTAACCCATATAAACAATTAGTGCAGAAATAGCCTGGGTGGGCCTATATGTGTGTGTGGTACTGGGGATTGACCCAGGGGCATTCCACCTCTAAGCTACACACCCAGCCCTTTTTTATTTTGAAACAAGGTATCAAAGGCTGGGCCTTGAACCTGCAATCTTCCTGTTTCAGCCTCCCAAGTACTGGGATTACATAGTGCCTGGCTATGGCTGGGTGGGTCTTTCTGATATAAGCAGAGTTCCAGAACAGGGAAAGATTGTTGTGGGCTACAGTGCTCCCTAAAAACTAATGAATCAGGTAGCTAGCTATCTGTAGCTGCACTAAATGCCTGGTGGTATCCACAAATTCAGTGACAGCTACTTCAAAGCGCATGTGAAGAGAAGCAGTGATGGTGTCAACCTGGTTTGTAAAGAATGGGCTAGATGAAGGGCACTCTAATCAGAGGGCAGGGATCTTGTAAACAAGCACCTTTCCTTGCTCTTGCAGCACCTACCCAGATCATACCCATAAACTGTGGCCACCACTAGGATACCCTAGTGGGAAATCACCCGACGCTGTGTGGCTCATGAGCTACTCAGTGCCAGCACCTGATCCGCTCTCTAAACATGCCTTGAAGAGCCCTGGTCCACACTACTGGCATCAACAGAAACTCCACCCAGTTCCTGACATCATGGAAATGTACTGCTTCACTCAAAAGACCTCGTATGCAGGCTCATTTATTTGTGGAAAGAGGTAGTTCTTTCCAAAATTACTGAGTCAGAAATTTTTTTTACCAGCACTAGGTTTTTTTTTTTTTAAATGGGGAAAGTAATTCTTTTTAAGTTGAATAAACAAGATAAACAATGTATCTCCTTCCAAGGAGCAAAAACTAATGCTAAACATAGCTGGGAAATTGCTCAAGACAAATTGGGGTGGAAACGTGCTTTTAAAAATATAAATGGAGCCGGGCATGGTGGCGCACGCTTGTAATCTCAGTACTTGGGAGGCTGAGACAGGAGGATCTGGGTTCACGGCCAGCCTCAGCTACTTAGTGAGGCCCTCTGCAACTTAGTGAGAACCTGTTTCAAAATAAAGAATTAAACATAGGGCTGGGGGTGTAGCCTGGAGGTAGAATGCCCCTGGGTTCAATACCTGGTACCGCCAAAAATAAAAAATTTAAATGGCATACAAACTCTATAGTTACTTAATTTTTAAAAAGTTACTCTTTTAATTGACACATAAAAATATACATACTTATGGGGTACCATGTGATGTTTCAGCACATGTTTATGTTGTATAATGTTCAAATCAGGGTAGTTGCTGAGCATGATGGCGCACACCTGTAATTCCAGTACTTGGGAGGCTGAGACAGGAGGATTGCAGGTTCAAGGACAACCTCAGCAACATAGCAAGATTCTTAGCAATTTAGTGAGGCCCTGTTTAAAAAAAAATTTAAAGGCTGGGGGTGTAGCTCAGAGGTAGAATGCCCCGGGGTCAATCTCTAGTACCAAATTAAAAAAAAAAACAGGATACTCATTTAAATTCTTAAAGCATTATTACATAATGTTAAGTAAGACACCTTCAGTGCTTCTTTACCAATCTGTTATTCCAAAGAACATGACTCAGGGAAGGTGAACAGCTCTTCCTTCTTCAAGTGTTTTCTTTGCAAATGGACAGAAAACTCATCTGTGAGTTGGTTTTAAGGCAGTTTTACTAGAATCAGAAGGTTAAGACTATTTAACTCTGTGAGGTTCCTTCCTGTCCTATGATTTTGTATATACTTTTTGTGTGTGTGTGTGTGTGGTACTGGGGATTAAACCCAGGGGCATTCTAGCTCTGGGACACACCCCAGCCCTATTTTTTATTCTTTATTTTTTCTGAAACAGGGTCTCATTAAGTTGCAGAGGGCCTCGCTAAGTAGCTGAGGCTGGCAGCGAACCCAGATTCTCTGGTCTCAGACTCCCAAGTACTGGGATCACAAGCATGCACCACCACGCCCAGCAACTTTGTATATACTTTTTTTGTTTTTGCAGTACTGGGATTGAACCTGGGGCATTCTACCTCTGAGCTACTCCCCCAGCCCTAGTTTTTATTATTTATTTTGAAACAGGGTCTCACTAAATTGGGGAAGGCCTCACTAAGTAGCTGAGGCTAGCCGCGAACCCCAATCCTCTGGTCTCAGCCTCCCAAGTACTGGGATTACAAGCGCGTGCCACCATGCCCAGCGTGTATATACTTTTTAAAGGTAACTGCTAGTACTTTAAACAGAGGGACACAGCAGTGTGTAGGTTTCACACACATCTCAGGACTCTTCTAATGCCATACTTTCTTTTTTTTTTTTTTTTCAGTACCGGGGATTGAACCCAGGGGCATTCTACCCCCGGGCTACACCCCCAGCTCTATATTTTTTTATTCTTTATTTTGAAACCGGGTCTCAAAGTTGTGGAGGGCCTCACTAAGTAGCTGAGGCTGGGCGCAAACCCAAATCCTCCGGTCTCAGCCTCCCAAGTACTGGGATTACAAGCGTGTGCCACCACGCCCAGCTTAATGCCATACTTTCTAAGTCATAAAACACTGCACTTCATACCCTATAGCTTTGTATTATGTGAAATATAATTTTGTGGGTTATACATATTTAGAAATCAAATAAATACTTTGTATAGTTCCCTACATAATTTCAAAATTTGTGAGGATAAAACAATATAGGTAAAATTGTTTTATAAAAGGCATGGTACAAGCCGGGCATGGTGGTGCATTCTTGTAATCCCAGTACTTGGGAGGCTGAGACAGGAGGATCACAGATTCGAAGCCAGCCTCAGCAACTTAGTGAGGCTTTCAGAAATTTAATGAGACCATTTCCAGATAAAAAATAAAATAGGTCTGGAGTATAGCCCAGAGGTAGAAGGCCCCTGGGTTCCATCCCCAGTACCACACACACACACATACACACACACCAAAAAAAAAAAAAAAAAAAAAGGCATGGTACAGCAGGCATTATGATGCAGGCCTGTAATTCCAATATTTGGGAGACTGAGACAGAAGTTTGCAGGTTTGAGGCCAGTCTCAGCAATGTAGAAAGACTCTTAGTAACTTAGAAAGACCCTGTTTCAAAACAAAAAATAAAAAGGGCTGGGGATGTGGCTTGGAGGTAGAATGCCCCTGGGTTCAATTCCCCAGTACAATTAAAAAAAAAGAAAGAAAGAAATGTAATTGTACTCTGTGACCACACAGAAGTACCTTTAATCCCTTATTTATTTATTTGCCAAACATTTAGGGAATGTATACTATGTGCCTGGCAGCATGACATGTGGGTAGAATACAAAGTTAAATGATGCAGAATCTCTGCTGTCAAGATCCGGCCTAATCACGGAGAACAGATGTATAAACTAATGGCAATAAGACAATGTAAGTATGATGATAGGGATGATGGAGTTGAAAATACCCAAAGGCCTTCATAACGTAAGAGAGCAGGGAATTGTACATAATTGTATATGCATGAAGGAGAGAAAAAGTAGCAGAAGATAGAGCTGGATAGGAAAGTAGGGACCAGAGCTAGAAGAACATGAATGTGATGCTAAGGAATTTGGACAGTATCTTGAAAAGTGACGAGGAAACCATCTTAAAGATTTTAAGCCTGGAAATGATGTGGTCCAGTTTGCGTTTTCGATGATCTGCTGGCATAGGAAAATAGATTTGGTGGTTGCTGGCAAGGTTTGAGGGACGGAGGGTGGAAGTGGAGAAGGGAAGAGAAATTCACCTAGCAGTCAAGAGATAACTAAAACGGCCCAGCAGGATATGATGAGGGCTTAAACCAAGGCAGTAATAGTGGAGATTTCTGGGGTCCTAATACAACATTTTCTTGAGTTTGAGAGTAGGGAAAAGAAAACACAGTGAGTTAGGTGAGTAAGTAACTGTTAATAAAAAATAAAGGTAGTCGGGCAAGGTGGTGCACAACTGTAATCCCAGTATTGAGAGACTGAGATAGGAGGAGCATAGGTTCAAGACCAGCCTCAGCAACTTAGCAAGACCCTGTTTCAAAACAAAAAATAAAAAGGGCTGGGGGCATAGCTTGAAGGTAGAATGTCTCTGGGTTCAATTCTCAGTACAAGGAAGGGAGGGAAGGAGGAAAGGAGGGAGGGAAATTCCTTCTCCAAAATATAAAAGAAGAAAATATTTGAGAAATGCAGCTTTTGGGGACTCTATTTCTTCCTCCATCTTTCAAGGTATAACACAGAAACTGCAGCAGGAAGAGATTTTATCTATTCATCTCCCATGGGCTACAAGCTTCTAGCACAGCACCTAGCACACAGGAGGTACTTAATGGATGTGGCCATATGTTGAATGGGATGAACTAATAAACACATGAGCCCGGAGTGGTGACACAGGCCTGTCATCCCAGGACTTGGGAGGCTGAGAAAGGAGGATCACAGGTTCAAGGTCAGCCTCAGCAACTTAGTGAGGCCCTCAGAAACTTAGTGAGACCCTGTTTCAAAATAAAAAATGAAACAGGGCTGGGGTTGTAGCTCAGAGGTAGAATACACCCGGTTCAATCCCCAGTAATACACACACACACACACACACACACACACACACACACACACACACAAAGTCTGCCAGGCAATATGCCTCATACTTGATACAAAAATTTATTTCGTTTGATTTTGACACTAACATTAGTCCTAAGAAGTGGTGCCATTTTGCAACAGAAAAAACTCAGAGAAGATGTTTATCTTCTCCAATATTATCCAACCAAAGCAGGCGTGTCTGACTCGATAGCCCAGGACGCTGCCCACTGTACTGTAATGCTGCTCCTCCCAAACCATGCGCAGTAAGTGCGCACATATTACTATCCTTAAAGATAAGGAATCTGAGGCTCAGAAAGTTGACAAGACTCACCTAAATAACACATTTAGAAAAGAAACTACCGTGAGGCAACTAGTCCAGGACCCTCCCACCCCACCGCTAAGACTGGACTTGCCCCATGATGCAAATCAGAACCACTCCACAGGAGCCAGCCCAACAGAAGATTCCCATCGTGGCTTAAATGAGAAAAATAAACACACACACAAAATAAAGAAAAAGTAAGCACGGATGGCTTTGTCAACATAGCATAAAGATCATGAAAATCTTTTTGGGGTGTACTAGGGTTGAACCCAGGGGGGTTCTACCTCTGAGCTATACCCCCCCAGGTGTATTTTTTTTTTTTTGGAAATAGGGTCTAAGCTTCCAAACACTGGCCTTGAACCTGCAATCCTCCTGTCTCAGCCTCCCAAGTACTGGGATTACAGGCCTGCACCACTGTGCCCAGCCATGAGGATCTTAAAAAAAAATAAATGATAGCTGCCGGGTATGGTGGCACATGCCTATAATCCCAGTACTTAAGAGGGAGAGACAGAGGGTCACAGGTTGGAGGTGGAAACTTAGTAAGACTCTGTTTCAAAATAAAAAATAAAACAGGGTTGGGGGTCACTCCCAGTGTCTCTCTCTCACACACACACACACACACACACACACACACCCAAAAAAAAGCAATGTAGCTTCTTCTTGGCGCATCAAGACTACTTTTAGCTTAAATCATAAAAAACTAGTGAAATCATGGTAATGAAATAATGCATTTCAGCTTTCTAATCTGTGGGTCTATTTTTGTCTTCCCACTATTTCTGTTTCTTTTATAGTTACACATTTAGCTGCCAAAGTTTTCTGCACATATCAGAGACTCGGGGAGAGGTTAAAGAACAGTTTTCTGTCCCCAGCCCACACAGAGCGATGTCTACAATTAATCCTCTCGTCAAGGAGCAAGCAGGTGCAGCGTTCCCTGACACCCTGTGTGTGCTGGGAGAGGGCGGGCTGTGAAGGAGCCACATGTAGGGGCTAATTTCCCAAGTGACTTCCATCTCATAAGACATCTGGCAAGATGTTGACAAGATGATCCCGCCCTTGAATACACGGAAGCTGCACCCAGTTGCACAAAGCGCAGAAGCAGTCATCCTGCACAGAGGTCTGCAATGCCTTCCAAGACAAATATGGAATTCAATCTGTATGATGCTTTGAATACAGCTAATTAACTTTTAATCCTTTATTATGACCACACAAAGGAGGGAAAAGAGCTACTTTCCCAGTTCTTCCTTAAGGGGGAAACAATAGTGAAAAAGCATGATATTTAAGGCCCATAGCACGACTTTAAAACATTTCCATAATATACACACCCTAGCTGAGTCATCAGCCTCAGACCCTACAGTGGCCACCTCAGTACTAGCTATCGCCCCTAGACATGGGCTTTCCACTCGGTGCTACTTCTACTTGAAACTGCACGGATAAGAAGCAAAAATATGCTTCATTCTTTACTCTCATTTAATCCTACAATTTTTAGAGTAAATACTCTGGCCTTATTCACATATTAATCTATAACTAAATGAATAAACAAACCACAGCTGAGTAAAAACTATATCTGAAAATAGCCAACAGCCAAAGCAGTAAGAGCAACCACAAGAAAACTGCTTCATGAACCAATGAGAATGCTGTGAACTCAAAATAAGGGTTCAGAAGAGGAAGTGATTGCAGGCAGGGTCTTCACTATGTTGCCCATGCTGGAACTCCTGGGCTTAAGTGATCCTCCTGCTTCAGCCTCCCAAGTAGTTGAAATTACAGGCATGCACCGCTGTATCTGGCTGAGGAAAATATTTGTTAAGCCCAAACTAATGAGCAGACACTTTTCAACTATGTTTAGTTACTCCCCAAATAGTTGTAGAAGAATTTGTACATGGCAGTCTTTTTTAGGGTGGCTCTATCTCATATGGATAGTAACTATCTAAGCTCAAAAACTGGTTGGAGTCGTCTGCAGTATTTTTAAAACCATTGCCCACTGACTGTTGTCTAACTATTTGCACATGACATATGAATGATTGAATTAAAGGTGGTGAAATTCCTGAAAACCTTTCACAGGTCATGGTCTACTCACAAAGATCCAAAACTGTTCATCTAGAAGCCTGATTCAGCATACCAGTTATATCGGGCCATTCCAGCCACAAGCTTAGCTCCTATCTTAAAATTCCTAGCCAGGGATGGTGGTGCACACCTGTAATCCCAGTATGTGGGAGGCTGAGATAGGAGGATTGCAGGTCTGAGGTCAGCCTCAGCAAATCAGCAAGAACCTCAGCAATGTAGCAAGACACTGTTTCAAAAAGGGAGCGGGGGAACTACGGAGGGGGGGGGGATAGCTCAGAGGTAGAATGCCCCCAGGAAGGAAGGAAGAAGGAAAGGCAAGCTGTAGAAAATAACAGTTCTAAACACTGAAAGTTATGTCCTATGAAATACTACATGTGCACCATGAACGGTTACATGTATACAGAGTATTCAAGATGGCATATAAAATTTAACTTCTACATAATAAAATTCCAAGTTAAAAAATAGCATCACAGAATAGAAAATAAGCCACCAGCTAGCAGAAGATATTTGCAACACATAAAAAGAAAGGATTAAATACAAAAACAGTAATACAATAATAGCTATTCTTGTATGGTTCTATGTTTTAGGCACTGTTCTAAACAATATACATGTGTCTTAAAAACATGAAGAATTCCTATGAATCAAATAAAAAAAAACACAAACAAAATTTTAAATGGGCAAAAAAAAAAACAACAACAAATAAGAACTTCACAGAAAAGAAAACAGAAATAGCTCCTAGTGAAAGATGCTCAACTACAATCCTAATCAGGAAAATGGAAATTAAAACCGCAGCAAGATACCATTTCATACTCCAGATTGGCAAAAACCTAAAAGGCTGTATTGACAGCCTAGCTTGGGTGAGGAAGAAGAACAGTGGGAATGCTTATCCATTGCTGATGAGAGTATAAATGAGTGCAGCTGTTCTAGAGAACAGTTTGATGCTACTCAGTGGAGCCAAACACGCACATATTCAATGTCCACGCAATTACTCCTGCATATATGGAACAGGAGACAGGGTGTAACAAAGTTCACTGGAGTACTATTCCTATGGACAAAAAAAAAAAAAAAAGGAAACAACACAAATGACAATCAGCTAAGGTGTAATGAAAAACAATACTGTGAGCCAGGTGCAGTAGTGCGCACCTGTAATCCCAGTACTTGGGAGGCTGAGATCAGAGGATCCTAGGTTCGCGGCCAGCATCAGCAATTTAGCGAGGTCATCTGCAACTTAATGAGACCCTGTTTCAAAATAAAAAATAAAATAGGGCTGGGGTGTAGCTCAGAGGTAGAATGCCCTTGGGTTCAATCCCCAGTACTACAAAAAAAAAAAAATACTGTGGTATATTCATGTAACTGTAAACTACACAGCAGTGAAAATGAACAAAGGATGAATGCATGGATGAAACTCAGACACAAAATGTTAAACAAGAAGCAAGTCACAGAAGAACACACGCTGTATGCTTCCATTTCTATAAGGTTCAAAAACACACAGATCTAAAAAATAATATTGACTCAACAGGATATATTGCTAAATAATGACAAAACGAACAAAAGCAGGAAGTGCTTATTACAAAATTAAAGATGCTTTAATTTTAACCCAGATTTAAATTAAATTTTAACCCAGATCCTCCTGTCTCAGCCTCCCAAGTACTGGGATTACAAGCGTGTGCCACCATGCCCAGGTTATGTTTGATTTTAAAACAGACTTTCAGCAACCTAGCGAGACCCTGTTTCAAAACAAAAAAATAAAATAGGGCTGGATGTATAGCTCAGAAGTAGAACACCCCTAGGTTCAATCCCCAGTACAAATTAATTAATTAATTAAATAGAATAGTGTGTTTTGTTGTGTCATATTCATAAAAATTCTATTTAATATCTGTAGTACATACTTCCATGTTGGTTTCATCATTTTTCTTTACATCGCACAGATACATTTTGTTTGTTTGTTTTGTGGTACTAGGGATTAAACCAGGAGTATTCTGCCTCTGAGATACACCTCAGCCCTATTTTATTTCTTATTTTGAAACAGGGTCTCACCAAGTTGCTGAGGCTGGCTGCGAACCTGTGATCCTTCAGTCTCAGCCTCCCAAGTACTAGGATTACAGGTGTGCTACCACCAAGCCTGGCTGCCTAGATACAGCTTATATTATCCTATGTGACACACTTCAAATTCTTAAAAAAGCAATTTAGTATCTATTCCCCATAGATGACCCCTGGGCAAGTCTACATAATCAATTCATCAGAAGAACAATGTATACATTTCAGACTAGAAAGTAACTGGTTTAGGATAAAGGCTGTAAGAAAAACTTGAAACCTGCAACAGAAACAAAATGCTGAGTCAAACTAATTCATAAGCAGAAAAACCCCACAAAATAATGATATAAAGTATCATTTGTCCAGGTGTGTTCTACCAAACATAGTTTTCTTAATTAAAAATGTCTCAGGAAAAAAAGAGTTCTAGGAACAAAGTCAATCTGGCAAATACTAGGCTAAACAAACAAGCCTCCGAGAAGGAACAGAGTTCCCAAGTCCTTGCGCGGCGTCTTTTTTTAACATGGCAATGTACACAGTGGTTCTGGGATTTGTGTCTCATATAACACAATTTGGGAAACATTTTAAAACAGAGTCCATACCAGATGGAATACTGACCCCCAGAATGAGGTGAGAACAGGACAGGACACTCCAGTAAAGGCACCCAGACCTCCCAGTCCTGAGCAGCTGTCTGTCCAACCCAACCCTGGCCAGCTGGGATCAACCTCATAACCAAGGAGAACTCTTTAGGAACTAAATGAATGAGCACTTTCTGTGTTATAAGAAAATGGACACAGTTTTTCTTTTTTTTTTTTTAACATGCTTTTATTGGTGCATTGGAATCTCACATCGCAATGAATATCTATTTGATATTAACATACATGCACACAGCTCTTAGTGCCCCCCCGCCTCCCCCACCCATATGAAGTACCAAGAATGATGATGGTATATTTTCACAAGTACATATTGTTTATGATAGTAATTCCACTGAGTCGCTTCTTTCTTGCCCTCCCCCTTCCCTTGTACCACTTCCCTTGCCCCGCTGAGGGTTCTCCATTATCAACCAGAGTCCCTTGTGTGGACAGTTTTTCTGTGATTCCCCTGGAAGCCATAAAAAAGTGCCGATACAAAATACAACAGAAAGATCTAGGTAGTATATAAGAATTTCAACCACATTAAGTGTCTTATTTGATACAGGTCGATTTCAACA
>PVJS01038344.1:0-19456 GCA_004027185.1 Glis glis
CCCGGCCCTATTTTTTAGACTTTATTTTGAAACCGGGTCTCACGAAGTTGCAGAGGGCCTCACTAAGAAGAGAGAGAGAGAGAGAGAGAGAGAGAGAGAGAGAGAGACAGACAGACAGACAGGGAGAGAGAGAGAGAGCTGAGGCTGGCCGTGAACCCGGATCCTATAGTCTCCGCCTCCCAAAGTACTGGGATTACAAGCGTGCACCACCACGCCCGGCTGGCAAACATTATTTTTTAAGGGCAAGCAGCCGTTTAAAATAATGGGAATTCTTTCCAGGAACATCCTACAGCTACAGCTCTCTGAGGGAGTGAGTGGGACAATAAGAAGACAAATTTTCCTAGCAAGGTGAATCTGGGCAGCTCAGTCCACTTTGTGTTGATATAACAGAATACCTGAGATTGGATAATTTACAAAGAATTTATTTCTTACAGTTCTGGAGGGTAGGAAGTTTAAGGTCAAGGACCTGCATCTAGTGAGGGCCTTCTTGCTGTGTCACCTCATGGCAGAAGGTAGAAAAGCAAGAGAACACTTGAGAGAAAGGGAGGGGCTAAACTCATCCTTTTACCAGAAATCCACTCCTATGATAACGGGATTAATCTATTCATGAGAGTCCCTCTTCTTAACATTGTTGCATCAGCTATTAAGTTTCTGACATATCAACTCTGCAGGACACAACCACAGCACTGAAGAAAGTCTTCCGACTCCCTGGTTTCATTTTTTTTTTTTTGCGGTACCAGGGATTGAACCCAGGGGCAGTCTACCTCTGAGCTACACCCCCAGCCCTGTTTTTTATTCTTTTATTTTGAAACAGGGTCTCACTAAGTTGCAGAGGGCCTCACTAAGTAGCTGAGGCTGGCCACGAACCTGTGATCCTCCAGTCTCAGCCTCCCAAGTACTGGGATTACAAGCGTACACCACCATGCCGGCCTCTGACTCACTGGTTTCTGATTTGTTCCCCTGTACACAACTCAGCCACCTTCCACTGAGTGACCCATTCCTCTCTAAGTTTATTCATTTCTGAAACACTGATAGACCATCAACAAAGTTCAGAGCTAAGAAGCAGAAGACATGAGCACTGTCTCAAAAAGGGATATACGGTCTGTTTGAGAAGATAACTAACGTAGGGCTGTGTGTGAGCGATGAGATGAACAGTATCAACAATACTGAGTTGACAGCAGACAGGACAGTGAAGTGGGAGAAGGCAGGATCAGGCTGGACTGGAAAGAAGCCTGGACTAGGGCACTGGTATAAACAGTAAGACCAAAATGCTTGTGTTGGAAATGGCCACACTAGGTATGGACTAGGCGGGACAAAGATCCATGCTGAGGAATGGTAGAACTAAAAAATGAGGCCAAGCCAAGAGGAGCCATAAATCAGGCAGTGGACTCCTGCCTCTTTAGAATGATGACATGCCCAAAGTACAAGAATGTAAGCCTGGGAATGATGGGTATGGTGGACTGGAGGCAAAGGTTCCTGTAAGTCTGTGCAGCAGGTGCTGAAGCTTGGACCAGGAGGTGGCAGCAGGCAGATGGAGAAAAAGGACAAAAAGGTGAGATGACAGGGCCTGAGTGGCAGTGGGATCAGAAGGAAATTTAAGGGCAGAGACCCAACTATGATTAAGGGTTCCCTCCA
This sequence comes from Glis glis, assembly GCA_004027185.1. Lineage (NCBI taxonomy): Eukaryota > Metazoa > Chordata > Mammalia > Rodentia > Gliridae > Glis > Glis glis. The sequence continues at coordinate 1,636 of PVJS01038344.1, forward strand.
GGGGGATGTCCACAGGACTCCTGATACAGCTCAGGACGTCCTTCTAGAGCTTCCAGAGCTAACCTACCGCCACGCCCCCACCTGCTGGGCAGCACAGTTGATTTGCCATTGGGACAAACCTGGAATGACTTTCTTGGTTACCAGCAGTACCACCCAGTCCCGCCCCAGCCAGACACAACAGTCACAGTGATGCCACCAGTTCTCTCCACTTCCATGTTAACTGGGAATCTAGTTCTACACATCCTCACTCCTAAGACTCCTGCCTCCCACTGTGGAGCATAGCCTTGGTTTTTAAAAAATTACTCACTTTAATTGTAAATTATCAAATATAAAAAAAAGGAAAGAATGTATAAACAGTTTCATATTCTCCTCTCTTGAGATGACTAGTTAACATTGTGAAGAACATATTCACATCAAATCTGCCGGTGCTTATATACATGGGCAAATACAGTTCACACAGTGAGATTCACCCAGTACAATGCTGTCTGTCACGTAAAGCCACATCACCATTTTAAGAGGTTGTGTTCTGCTTCATTATGTATACTGTCCAAGATTTATGGACATTCAGGTTGTTTTTAAGCTTGTGACATTATAATAAACCCTGCCTATGATGAATATCCTTATGCAAACATCTTTTCACTATGCACAGTTTACATTTTGATAAATACTGCCAAAGTTTCTTTCCAGAAAGTTTTCAAATTATATTCCCACCAGCAGTACATAAAGATGTCCATTTCCTAATACGCTTGCTAATCTGATGGACCACACATGCCATTCTTCTTTCTTGACAATTAACACTGTTAATCGGGTCTCATAGCTGTGTACTTGCCATTTCCTACATTGCCGTCCATGAAGCACCTTTCAAGTCTCCTGCTCAGTTTCCTATTGGGATACTCACTTTTTCTTATTTGGGATATTAACACTCTGGCATGTAAGCAGGAACTATTTTTTCCAAGACTAAAAATCTTCTAAATATATTTCTTCATTCCACTCTCTTGACCTGAAAGGCCTTCATGTCTCTTCCCTAAAGGGCCTGCTAACCAGCTCATCCCCAGACCCTTCCCTCTCTGTGCACCCTCTGTGGCTGCCTGAGGTCTTTTCAAGACACAAATAAAAATATCCCTCCTCCCCACTTAAAAGCTACCTTGTGCCTGACTTCCTGGTGGTCCACCCCACTGTCCGGCAGTCCCATCCCACCTGTCCACGTGGAATTCCTCAATGTAACCCCTGGATCCTGGGCTCTCACATCCTCAAGCTTTGCACCCCCTGCTGCTGTCTGGGAGGCCTCTTCCCACTCCCTCTGTCACCCAGTATTTGCTCTGGCTTCCTGATCAGGCCTCTCCTCTGGATGCCTTCCCAGACCTACTGGGGAACATGACCCATTTCCCTCTCGGTGCTCACACCTCTATTGTGGCTCCATCTTTCTGTCCTGAGATTCTTAAGAGATGGCGTGCAGACTTTGTAGGGTCTTGCAGTGGTAAGGCACCCCAGATCTCAGGAAGAGGGAAACAAGCAACATTAAGAGATCTTATCAACATAGCTGAGCAGACTCAGGAAGCTTCAAATCCAATCTGAGGAAATGAGGCTGTTAAAGAAACTGACTTGACTTTACTATGTGTGAATAGGCAGGGCCATCAACATGGGAGTGGGAGCTCACAGGGTAGAATCAGTGTTTATCTAACACCATCCAAGGGACAGGGACACTGGAGGGGTCGGACTACACTGTGGGGTCAGAGGTCACTCACCAGATTCTCCACGGCCTGGGCTAATTCCCCTGACTTGCCCCCAGCTCACCAAGCAATTTTCTGATTACTAACTTAGTGTTTGCAGACACTGATGTCAGGAAGGAGGTACTGCGGGCAACAGAAATATGTAGTCCCTTTGTTCATACATTTGCTGGCTACCAGTCTTGTGAATTTTCCTGGCTTGACTTGGTCCCTCCAAGCCTGACCCGTTCTAGATACATGGGCAAGATCTGAGCACAAGAGCCTAAGCCAGGTGTCCTTTCCTCCTGCATAACCCATCAGCACAGCTTGTCCACCTGACCCCCTGCCTCCATTTCAAAATACGCCCATCTCCCTCACTGAGGATACCCACTTAGGGAACCGAACATGTCTAATTTGGCTTTGACTTTCTAGTGCTTGGTGCAGGACACCTAACCCTTAGAGTCTGCACTTGGAGATATAAAATGAATGACAGTCTTGATTTTCCAACTGAGCACGGCCCTGCTAGCACCATCTGTGCTTCTTGCCTTGGCCCGGCACAGGCAATGGGCTGGCCAATGCCTTTCAACACCACATCAGCAGCCTCTCTGTGCTGGGGACAGATGGGTCATAGTCTCTGCTCTTGGATTGCCCCAAGTTTTTGAGGAGTTCAGTTTCTTATTTCTTATTTCTTTTTTTTTTTTTTGCGGTACTGGGGATTGAATGAAGGGGCGTTCTACCTCCACGCTACGTCCCTGGCCCTATTTTTTTTTATACTTTATTTTGAAACCGGGTCTCACGAAGTTGCAGAGGGCCTCACTAAGTAGAGAGGGAGAGAGAAACAGGGAGGGAGGGAGGGAGGGGGAGGGAGGAAGGGAGGGAGAGAGAGAGAGAGAGAGAGAGAGAGAGAGAAAGCTCGCGCCGCACGCACATGCGCGAGCTGAGGCTGGCCGTGAACCCGGATCCTCCGGTCTCTGCCTCCCAAAGTACTGGGATTACAAGCATGCGCCACCACGCCCGGCTTCTTATTTCTTTTTATATTTTTACTTTTTTTGGTACTGGGTATCGAACCCAGGAGCATTCTACCTCTGAGCTACACCCCCAGCCCTATTTTTTATTTTAATTATTATTATTTTTTTGGTACTGGGGATTGAACTCAGAGGCATTCTACCTCCAAGTTACACTCCCAGTCTGATTTTATTTATTTGGAAACAGGGTCTCACTGGGTTGCTAAGAGCCTCCTTAAGTTGTCAAGGCTGGCTCTGAACCTGCGATCCTCCTGTCTCAGCCTCACAAGTACTGGGATTACAAGCATGCGCCACTATGCCCGGCCTATTTTTTATTTTAAAACAGGGTCTCGCCAAGTTCCTGAGGGTCTCACTAAGTTGGTGAGGCTGGCCTCAAACCTGCAATCCTCCTGTCTCAGCCTCCCAAGTACTAGGAATACAGGCGCGCACCATCAGTTTCTTATTTCTAAGTCTTAGTAATCACTTTACAGAGCCCTTTTAGTATCCTCTTTTTACCCAACGCATATCATCCACTGTCTTCAGCTTCTCCTCAAAGTAGACAGGCTGCAGAGGGCTCGCAGGGATTACAGAGGAGCAGACTTCTGTTCCTTTTCATCCCCACTTCAAGGTCCACTTCTACTCACAAAGACCAGAAGCCCCCCTCCCGCCATCCTCAGGAGACAAAACCCAGGTGAAACTTCTCTCTTTGGCACTGCTCAACATGACCGGGCTATTTCAGTCTGGAGTTTATGGCAGTCTCATATACTATTTATAGGCATATGGGTAAGCATGCATGTTTACAGCTCTGCCTACCCCCCTCGCCTGAACTCCGTACCCAAATATCCAACTTCCGACTCTATACCTGCACCCAGATGTCACACAGCCCTATCTCAGACAGTGTGATGGCAATCTGACTCCTGATCTGTTCCTCCCAGTCTTCCCCAGTTTTTTCTCCTTCCAGATGCTTCCTCCTCCTCCTTCTCTCACCCCCACACCCAACCACGAGCAAGCATGTTGGCTTCTCCTCAGAATTTGTCCAGAACTGGCCCGTCTGCTGCCACTTCTCCGGTACCGCTCTGTGCCAAGTTCCTGGTCATGGCAGCAGCCTCCTAAGCAGCCTCTGCCTCCAGCCTCACCTTACCCCACCCCATGTGGTAGGTGGAGTGATCCTATCAAAACTCAAACTGATGCCATGTCATTCCTCTCAATAAAGCCATCTCACTCGGAGTAAAACCTGTGTCCTCCAAGTGCTTCAGCCTGTGTGCACATGACAATCACTGAGGTGACTTCTGAGGCTCTAACTACCCGGGTCAATTCAATCAGAACTGGGATTTTTTTAACCTTCTCAGGTGGTTGAAGTGTGCAGCTAAACTGAGAACCTGTGTACTACATGGACCCCAGTCGTCCCTGATGCCCCTACACCACTTCCTGGTACTCCCAGCATCCCTGCTCTGCCTTGGCCACTCCTGCCCCGGCCTTTCTCCAGCACATTAGAAACGCTCCTGTCTGAAGGCTCTGTACTGGCCGTCTCCCAGCTCTCACCTGGGCATCCACAATGACTGGCTTGCTCCCTACCACATTCTGATCTCCATCCAAGATGCCTCCCTTCCACGAGACCTTCCCAGAACAGTCCCTACATAAAAGAGCAACTCTCCTCCCCACACTGTTTCCTTACCCTGCATTTCCTTCTTCATGGCACTAGCCACCTAACATGTCATATGCTCCTGCTCCGTCTCCCTGTTTAAAAGTTAGCCTCTCACCAGGAGGGACTCTGTCCTCTCATTCACTGCTGTGTCCTAGGGCCTAAAACACTGCCCGGTATCTAGTAACTTCTCAGTAAGTATGTGCTTAATGGACGAGTTATATTTTGCAAAACCTATGAATGATAATGTCTGTAGAAAGACTATAGGGAGACCGTTTTTTATAAAACTCATACTCTATGAGATATTTACTGACTTTAGGAAAACCAATACAGATTTAGTATCCATTACTGGAAATGCTTGAGACTAGAAGTATTTCAGATTTTGTATTTTTTCTCAGATTTTGGAATATTTGCATATTCATAATGAGGTATCTTGGGGACGGGACCCAAGTATAAACGCAAAATTTATTTATGTTTCATATAGACCTCATACAATAGTCTGAAGGTAATTTTGTACGATATTTCTAGTGTGCCTGCATTTTGTCTGTGATCCATCACATAAGACAGCTGTGAAATTTTCCACCTGTGATGTCATGTCGGTGCTCAACAAGGCTTGGATTTTAAATTAGATATTCAATCTGTATTTATAAAACAAAGTCCTCCCAGTATTTGGGAAACTGAGACAGGAGGATCACAAGTTTGAGGTCAGCACACAGTAACTTAGTGAAACCCTGTTTCAAAATAAAAAATAAAAGAGTGTGTGTGTAGCTCAGTGGTAGAGCACCCCTGGGTTCAATGCTCAGTACCACCACCAAAAAAAAAAAGTCTAAAGCACCATAAACCAATTTGATACATAATTTTAGTGGACAATTTGGCAGAATCATTAAGTAATCAACCTACTATGGGGCAGTTTTTCTTAGAAAACCTAGCAGGCTTATTATTATCATCATCATTTACTTTTGGTGGTACTGGGGATTGAACCCAGGGGCATTCTATCTCTGAGCTACACTTCCAGCCCTATTTTATTTTTTGTTTTGAAACAGGGTCTTGCTAGGTTGCTGAGAGTCTCACTAAGTTGCTGTGGTCCTCCTGTCTCAGCCTCCCAAGTATGGGATTAGAGGGGTGTGCTACCACGCCCAGCAGTTTATTTTTAATGTGTTCCTTACCAAAAGATACAAGAGGATCAATTTTGCTTTTATGATCGTAAATGATAAAAATCTGGCCTGCCCTAATCAATCCTGCCTCTCTTCATCCTTACAGCTCTTTTTCAGGAGGTAGGGATGCTTAGTTTGTACCTGCTACAAACTAAGGTTCTAGGGTTCTAGGGGAGGAAGTGGGGAGTTCTCAGTGTCTGTGCTCCCTTTAAGTCTATTTGACTTTACTTCCCTTTCTAAACAAATTACCATGATCATCTTCAATGCTGAAGTATATTAAGAGTGAAATACAGAACCAGACTCAGACCTATACTATTTTGTGGAATTAAATTAATTTCACATATGAATAGTGCTTATTAAGTCTTCTCCATTTTCTAACTACAATGAGATGTATTGTCCCTATGGAACAGTGCTGACAGCATTTTTCTTTGGGCTTTTAACTGTACTATGCCTACAACTCTTACCCAACTTACAATAAACATTCACACACACAGGCTGAGGAGGGACTCAGAGCTTCACTCCTCTCTGCTGAGAACATCGAGTGCGCTAAGGAGGAAGACGAGGTGGCGTGTTACCTGTGTGTGTCCGTAGATGTTTCTTTAGCTGAGACACATCCATGAATTTGCGATGACAGTGGGTGCATTCCGGTAATGAGTGGCCTTGTCGCAACAATAAAAAAAGTGTCAGTGCATATATGCTCTCCCTGCATTTCTTCAGTGATTTGTGTTAAAGCATTTCCCTGAAAAATAATCACTTTAAATATGGTACTTTAACAACAAGAAAACTTTTTTTATTAATTGGGTAACAGTTAATATTTCCCTATGCTCCTCAATTCACTGCTTCCCAGAGAGAGCTGAGACCCTCCTAATCCTCCTAAATCTTTCCCCTTTCGAAGCTCTGCTATGTCTGGCCAGCTGATCTTGATGATGCTCTCACCCCCTCCTTCATTTCTTATCAGTTGGCAGAAAAGAGAAAAGGACAGTGGGTAGACCAGGTGGGAGAAAGCCTGGACTGACTGCCATGGGTGATGTCTATGTCCAGGGACCACTAACAACCAACCAACTGAGGCCCTGTTGGGCAAGTGGCACTTTTGAAAGATACCAATTCTGTAGGGTTTCTGTGTGGCACCAAAACTATAGTAAAATAATTAAATTTAGATCATGCAGTAGTATAGAATAATACGATGATCTCTAATTTAGATTGCTTTTTAAGACTCTTTTCCCTAGCTGGGTGTGATGACACAGGCCTGTAATCCCAGTGACTTGAGAGGCTGAGGCAGGAGAATCTCAAGTTTAAGGTCAAGCTGGGTAACTTAGTGAGACCTGTCTCAAAATAAAAAATAAAAAGGGCTGGGGACATAGCTCGGTGGTAGAGTATCTCTGGGTTCAATCCTTAGTACCACCAATATGAACCTAATATTTTAGAAACAAATTGTCTTTGCGTTTCCTCCCCAATCCAAAATTTCTCTCACTTAATTGTCACTGTACCTGTATGAACTCGGTAATGGCTTTTTAGTTGTCTTTTCTGGCTGAAATATTTTCCACACTGATCACAGGTGAAAGACTTCTGTCCTGTCAAATAAAAAGTAAAATGCTTAAACCATGCAAAAAACTGTAAAGAACTAGAATGTTCACTATAAGGTAAATAACACAGCAGGCCCAGGTTCCCATTTTTTACAAATGATATTAGTAGCCTGTCTACACACCCAAAAGCTTTAGGATCTACTGCAGAAACATAAATGTCCAAAGATATGTAAGGCAATAGTCTCCAGGTGGAGACTGGGTAGAACTGGAAAATTCAAGTTTCCCCAAAGACATTCAAGGTAAGGTCATTCTAAATTCTGGTGATTAAGCAAAACGTGTTTGCACACCAGTTCATAAGCTTCAGTCGAAGGTTCAGTGCAGTGCAGAACTCTGAACTACACTCTGACAGAAGTATAATCCTGTCTTTCAAGGACACCTCGTAGGAAATGATACAAGGCTGAGAAAACACCATGTAGATCTTGGCAATGTCCACCCCGGGGATTGGGAATCTGGTGGCAAGTGTCTCCCTGGTGCAAGCCCCGATACCTGAGTGCAGGCTCATGTGCTCCAGCAGCGAGTGCTTGGTGGTCAGAGCCTTGCTGCACACGGTGCAGGTGTACGGTCGCTCGCCTGTGTGCATCCTAGTGTGGACCTGCAAGGAGTGTTTCTGGGCAAAGCCTTTTCCACACTCATTACACTTGAAAGGTCGCTCCCCTGGAACAAGAGCCCAGAAGCATGGTGTAAGCAAGAATTCGCACATTTTTCTGTTCCCTCCCAAATTCGAATGGCTGGCAATAAAGGAATTCCTCTTAAATGGCATACATCCAAAGCCACTGAACAGGAGAGACAATGTGGGCAATAAAATTTGGAGGCTGGAACAGATGAACCCAAAGCCAGCAGTGAGGAGCAATGAGATTTTTAAGAGAGAGCTTCCAAAAGGCTCAGGAATTGGTGACATCTGCAATCTCACAGGAGTGAAGGAAGGTAAAGGACAGTCTATTTCAAAGGCACGTAGACCCTCTGACCCAGTCTCCCATCCGCACAGCCCAGAGCCTGGCCCTCTGCCAACAGAGGATGGAGATTATTCCCTGAAGAGAGTAAAAGAGTCTCTGGATTAGGGGTTGCCAGGACAGACGAGTGGGACTACCATAGGAGATGAGGTCAAAGTTTACATTTGGGATAATGAGACACCACCAGCCACACACACACACACACACACACACACACACACGCGCGCGTGCTAGAAGCAGGCCTAGTGACACTAGGTAGGATAGCAAAATCTTATTTCCTTGAAGGTGACAGACCTGAGGTAAGACAGCTACAGATGCCCAACCCAGGTACCAGCAGCAAGGAAGTGGGGTCCAGCCACAACCCTCCCACTTTTACAGGTTCTCTTCGCACCCACAGAGATGTCAGTAGCTTTTAGTAACCTAATCTTAGAGATGATTAAATATGATTTTTAAAATCATCAGCATTCAAGGAAGATCTTTAGTAAAAGAGACAGATACCAAGAAGGAAAAAAGCAATGTGCAGAAAACAGATTGCCCAGGGTGAAGAAAACATTAAAAACTAACAATTAATTGTTATCATTAACATTCTCACAGAAGATATTACATTGTAAAATTAAAAGAGGATTCTAATTAAAAAATATAGAACAAAAAGAGCTCCTAGAAGTAAAAAAAATAAGAGCAGAAATAGAAAACCTCTAAGGGCTACAAAATAAAGTGGAAATCTCCCAGAAAGTACAGCAAATGCAAGGTGTGATGGTGCATTCCAGTACTTGTGAGGCTAAGATAGGAGGATCCCAGGTTCGAGGCCAGCCTCAGCCACTTAGTGAGGCCCTCAGCAATTTAGTAAGACCCTGTTTCAAAATAAAAAATAAAATAGGGCTGAGAGTGTAGCTCAGAGGCAGAATGCCCCTGGGTTCAATCCTCAGTAAACACACACACACACGAAAAGAAAGTATAACAAACAATGATGGAAAATATGAGTAAAAAATAAGAAAGTTAAAGGATGGGTCCAGGAGGTTCAATATCCAAACAGCATTTCTGGAAAGGAGAAAAGAGAAAACAGAGGAGAAGAAATCATCTATGAAATAATTCAAGAAAGTTTTCTGTCACTAAAAGACAAGAGCTTCCAAACTGTATAAAGGTACCTGGTATCTACTGAAATGGAAGACAACAGACCCACATAGAGTGACTGACTCCAGAATACTGGGGGCAAAAGGAAGATCCTACATGCTGTTTTTTTTTTCTTAACAAGTCTTACAGAATTGTTTAACTCTTTAAATTATGCACCTATGTATCTCTGATAAAAACAAACTACAATCTAGCACAAAATAGTCTATTAATCTACTTTGTTCAAAGTACCAGAATGTGTGTGTGTGTGTGTGTGTGTTTTACCTGATAATGTATGTAAAATCTCTGGAGGTTTTTCAAACACTAAAGTTAGACAATTAAGCAAGAAGTTCTGGGGGTGGGGCCCAGTTACAGGTAGTTTTAGAAGCTCTCCAGGCAATTCTAATGTGCAGGCTAAGAACCTCAGCACCGAAGGCTGATGTATCACATGATGGATGACAGAACTACTGGATGACAGAAGACTTAAGTATCAGCCCCTTTATTTACGTTTACAGTGGAATCGTATAAGTTTGAACCTGACCCAAAGCAGAATGAGTTAAGCATCTACAGAGGGCTCAAAGGAGGAAGGGATTTCTGGTTAGTGCGACACTGTCCAGTGTGGTATCCATCAGCTATCAGTGGTTATTCAAATTTAAATTAACTAAAACAAAGTTAAAAATGAAAGTTTCTTGATCACAGAAGCCACAATTCAAGTACTCAAAATCCACACGAGGCTAGTGGCCACCATGTTGGACAGTGCAGATAAAGAACCTTTCCATCATCACAAAAGGGCCTATTGGCCAGTGCTGGGCCAAAGTGACCAAAAAGGAGAAAGCATCTATAGCTAGAAGGCCGAGTTATAAACCCTTCCACACAGAACTGGGCAAAAGAATGCTATGGTCAAGATGAAGAATACTGAAGAATCACAAAGCAGAGTAAGTGGCGCTAAAGCTTGACAACTAGACAAAGCTAAAGCCTCGAACCAACACCTTCAAACAGGAAAGCTTCTGGAACCAGGCTAGCTGGGTTCAAAGCCCAGCTCTGACATGAAATGGTGACCCTGGGCAAGTTATCTGCAGGATTACTGTGAGAATTAAATGTAGTAACATGTATAAAGGCTGTATTACAATGTCTGTCACACAGAAGTAACACAGTAAAGAAGAGCTATTATTATCATTACCATCCCAAATTCTGAAATGCACTGCAATATGCTGCAAAAGCATAATTACCCGTGTGGCTCCTTTGGTGGATTGCTAAAAAGTGATTGTACTTAAAAACCTTGCCACAGTCTTTACAACGGGCCTCAGGACCACTGGGACGCTTTCTCTTTCCATACATCCTCTTGGCTGAACCCTGGTCATCTTCATCCCCAACAAGTTTATAATCTTTAAGTTTGACGGACCTCCGAATCCTCCGCTTGCTGTATCTATTCTGGTTGTCCTGCCCATCCTGGGTCTTGGGATCACAGTTCTCATCTTTTTCAGCTGGCATCTCCTCCACTCTACCTGGCTCACAAGTGGGCTCAGATTCTTCCTTTTCTTTTACTGAAATCTGTTCATTCAGCACACCATTGTCTCCTTCTTTAACCACAAAGTTCTGTCTATTCTGAACTGAATTGTTCACTCTTAGCTGTATTTCTTCCTCTGCAGCCAGTTCTGATTTCCCTTCCTGCAAACTATTGACTTTTCTTGGTCTTCCTCGTTTCCGCTTTGGAGGATCATTTTTCTTATTAGAAATAACAACTACTGGAGCACCAGTACTGTTCATAGTTGTTGGCTTGGGGGAGCTATGGCTATTCTGGAAGTCTGTGTAAGCCTTTACCAAGTCATAGACTTTTAAGAATTGAGCAGTAGCCAGGATCTGTTCTGTACTTTTCTCACTGGCATGGAGATAACCTGTGTAGATAAATTCTAGCAGGATACCAAAGGTGTCTGCAACCATGCCTTCCAGCATATAAATGGACTGGCCGATCTCTCCCTCTTCTGCAAACATCATTGAGAAATATTCACTACTGGCAGCAAGTAAGGCTTTGTGGGCTCGGAAATGTACATTCTCCACAATTAAAGTAATGTCACAGAGAAAGCCTTTCTTCCTCTGATCCTCAAAACTGGCCAGGACAGTGTCACTGTGAGTGTCTGAGCGTACAACAAACTGCCCAGAAGGCTCTGGTGATGTTTCTGCCATTTTCTTCAGAAGCCAGGAAGGCTTAAATCTAAAATAAATGAAAAAAAATGTTTAATAAGGAGAAGCACCGTCTAACAAGGTTATCCAAGTCCACATGAACCTGCTTTCATTTCACATTATTAGCTCAATTTCACTACTATACTCTTTTTGCAACTAGATGTATAATTGTTATCATTTGAAATAACCAACTTCATCACATTCAGTTATTGATGCTCAACTGGCAATCACTCTACACCAATAAAATGTATAGCACCAAAATAATCAGATAGGTATGAGGTAGGATAGAAGCAATTGATAAAAAGGAGACACAAAGGAAGAAGGAAATAAAATTTTAATTCAGAAGTTCCACATACTTTTCCAGGCCTGTCATTTCCTAAGCAAGTCTCTCATTACTCCCAATTTCCTGGGAAATCTATAAATCTTGAAGTGAACTCATAACTGTAATTATCTTGTGCACTTTTTTTGTGTGTCTGTGGTACTGGGGGTTGAACCCAGGAGCATTCTACCTCTAAGCTACACCCCGAGCCCTATTTTGTTTTTTATTTTGAAACGGGAAATCACTAAGTTGTGAAGAGCCTGGCTAAGTTGTGAAAGCTGGCTATACATCTGAGATACTCCAGTCTCAGTCTCCCAAATATTGAGATTACAGGTGTGTACCACCACACCCAGCTCTGTGCAGTGTTGATGAACCCTTCTGATAAGAAGTTTAAGCAAAACAGATATAATATCTTGAGAAACCTATAATTTAGGGGCTTTCCAGCATTCTCTGGAATCAGACAATGGGGACCACCTCAAGGATCCAGAAAATGATTACCATAAACTGTCTTTTGATCACTGGACTGATGTTATCCTCACATGCCTTCCCATACCTACCCTTCACCAAACTACCTTTAAAAGAACCTGGAGCTCCCCCCCCAGGAAAATGTACATCTCATTCTGGAGATGGCTCACATTCTACCTTGACCTATTCTTTGCTTTACCCCAAAGGTCTGTCTCTTTCTCTCTTGAGATGGCCAGCATTCTCCTTTGCTCTCCTAAGTAAATCTCTGTGCCTCTACTGACTCCACCCCTCACTATGTCAAGGACCCACGCTGGTCCTGAGTCGGAGTCCCTGCTCTGTCTGGGAACTCCTTCTGGAGATTTCTCTTCTCCCATGATAGGCAGACATAGATATATATCCTATATTTAAGAAATACAGTACCAAAATCATTAGATAGGTATATATAGAAATATATCCCATATTTCAAAGTGCGGAAGAGGATAAGCAGGAGGGAGAGTAAGGGGAGGTAAATGAGGAGTGAAACTGATCCAATTATGTTACATGCATTTGCATTTACAAATATGCCACTGAAACTCACCACTCTGCATAATAAATATACACCAATAAAAAAATCAAGTTACCACTAGTACTTTCTAAACTCTATTTAAAAACTTAGCCATGGATTCTCATTCCTGTGACAGGTTACCTAGCTGGGAGAATTACCAACATCCACGTAACCGCTCACGGTCTGTTTTCTCCTCTGCAAATGAAGGAATGGGATCAGCCATTTGTGAAGTCCTTCCCAGCACTAACTTTCATCGCTGCACAAATACCGGAGTGCGAGCTACGCTACCTGGAGCCCACGCCTCATTAGCTATTTCCTCTCTGGGAACAAATATGGAAAAAGCGAAGCAAATGTACAGAGTGGATCTGGGGACGCTGCCACGAAATAATCACGTAAGCCGCCGGGGCCTCGCACCCAAGGGCGGCGGGGGAGGGGGCCGGGCTGGCGCGGACCCGGAGCTGCCTTCCCGGGCTGGGCGGGCAGGCAGCGCGGCGCACCGCGGCACCACCTCCGGCCCGTCCGTGGCCGGCCGGGGACACGGCGGCCCGGGAGGGGTCGCCGCGGCCGCGATCCCGAGCCCACGGACGGCGGACCTACCTCTCGGGGGCGCACCGCGGGGTCCGTGTCGCGGCCAGCCCCCTCGCGAGGCCTGGCGTGCGCCCCCGGGCCGACCCGCCCCAGCCCTGCTCCGCCCTCGGGCGCCGCCTCCGCCTGCGCCGCCGCAGCCAACCCGGAAGCGCGGCGCCGGGACCGCCAGCGCGCGGACGCCGGACCACGTGGGCCGCCGGCGGGCGGGGCGGGGCGAGGGGGCGGGGCGAGGGGCGGGGCGAGGAGGGCGGGCGGGGCGGGGCGGAGAGAGGAGGGCGGGCGGGGCGGGGCGGGGCGAGGAGGGAGGCTCCGCCCCCGGGGCCCGCAGGTGCGCGCGGTCTCTGCCGCACTGTAATCTCTGCGCTTTGGGGAGTTCCACGTAACCTTAGATCGTTAGCTTCTCACCCCTACCTTAATCACTGTTGTGTCTTCCCAGATGCCGAATCTGGCGTTGAGGTCTGGAATGCGTGGTGGTGAACGGATGAAATCCCCTCCACCTTTCATTCCTGTCGCTGTCGTTGTCATCACCATCATCTAATGCGAATAACTATTACCTACCTGCTTAATGTTTTTCACATCTGCCTCCTTTCCCACCCCACTTCCAACGCCTTGGTCCAGGTGAGCAAAGACAGCGCTCTAGTCCAACAGACCTGGGTTCTGAGAGATCTCTCGTTACTTCTTGCACCGCCTCCTTTGCTTTTCCTGTGCATTGAGATGTTAACACTAGTGCCAACTTGGTAGGGTTTGGCGTGGTTCTAAGACTAAGTCTGTAATGGGCTTACTGTGTGCCTTAGTAAGTCATGGTTGCTGTGACTAAAACCATCTTTATTGTTATTATTCAGATTTGCATCATCTGCCTTCAATAAACTGTTAAAGCTTTCTAACTAGTCTTAGCTGCAGTGTTATTTCCTCTGAGACAAGGGAGTATAGGATGTTTTTCCAAGTACAAATCAGATGCTGAGACTAGAGTCACTCCTCTACGTAGAATCAATTAAATTCGCTGTGGCTCACACCTTGCCCTCTGGATAAAGTTTAAGAGTTTTTTTTTGTTGTTGTTGTTATTGTTTGTTTGTATTGGGGATTGAAACCAGGGGTATTCTACCTCTGAGCTACATCCCCAGCCCTATTTTATTTATTTATTTTTTTGAAAGAGGGTCTCACTGACTTACTGAGGACCTCCCTAAATTGCTGAGGCTGGCCTGGAACCTGCTATCCTCCTGTCTCAGCCTCCTAAGTACTGGGATTTCAGGCATGCACCACAACACCTGGCCAAAGTTTGAGTTCTTGATATAGTATCCTCACTCATATCCATGTCCCTACTTCCAGTTATTTATTTCAGCATTTCCCCTCTCATTTATGCTTCACTAATATCTAATTGGTTGTATTTTATTTTCCTTACACTTCTAGATTCCCAATATGCCGTTTGTAGCCTCCCTGATTTTGAAACGGGAGGCATAATTACCAGCCTGACTCTTAAATTTTTACAATTTTTCCTTAAAACTAGATCAAGCCACATGTACCCCTGCTTTGAAGTTTCCCCTTCATCCTCAATTGCCTCTAAGTCCTTCAGATTTGTGGGGGTCCAAGTGGGATGAGGGAACTCTGCCCGACTGCTGCATGCTATCAGGAAAAGGAATCAGTCTAAGGACTTGGCTGTCCTGTTGTTCTTTGCTGTCACAAGAACTGCAGTAAGAAATAATGCAGTAGCTGGGCATGGTGACACACACTTGTAATCCCACTACTTGGGAGGCTGAGACAGGAGGATCACAGGTTCAAGACCAGCCTCAGCTACTTAGTGAGGCCCTCCGCAACTTAGTGAGACCCTGTTTCAAAATAAAGAATAAAAAATTGGGCTGGGGATGTAGCTCCAAGGTAGAATGCCCCTGAGTTCCATCCCCGGTACCGTGAAAAAAAAGAAAAGAAAGAAATAGTGCACTAAAAAGGCCACAGATGCACATATTAGGTGTATAATTTGAAGAGTAAACAAATAGATTAGATAAAAGATATTGAAAGAACATACCATTTAAATAGGAAGCTAGTTATTAGCATTACTGTGTTTTGTTTGTTTGTTGTGGTCCTGGGAATTGAACCCAGGGACGCTTTACTACTGAGCTACACCCCTGTATTAGTCAGGGTTCTCTAGTAACAGAACTCACAAAATATGTATATGGTAAAAAGGGATTTATCAGATCAGCTTACAGTCCAAAGCAGTCTAGTTCCAGGTGGCTGCCTGTACACAGAGAGCCAGAGGAACCCACAGCTTCTCGAGTGAGGGAACTGCAAAAATGGAGTGGGGGTTTAATTGCTAAAGGTAACCTACTGTACCCCATATGTCGAAGAGACCTGGGAACATCTGTTTCTTGTTCTTAGTGAGGCTCTCACCAACGTAGTGAGACCCTGTTTCCAACAAAAAATAAAAAAGGCTAGGGGTATAGCTTGGAGGAAGAATGCCCCTGGGTTCAATACCCAGTACCAAAAGAAAAGAAAAAAGAAAAAAGGAGAAAAGAAAAAGAAACTAAGGCTCAGAGAACTTCAGATTTACTGGTCACATGGTTAACGTTTCTATTTTTTATTTTGTAGAGAGTCAATCTTACTATTTAACATTTTAGATTTTATACTGCTGCTGAAAATTGATCTTATTTTGAAAATCTCACTCATATTCAATGTAGTAAGTTTTCCTCCAGCATGCATTTTTTGACAGATGTCATTTAAGATTCTCTAGATTTCATCTTTCTTAAAGTTCCAGGTGATTTCTAATTACAAAATATAAAGCATGCTTCAGTGAATACTTAAAAAAAGAAAAGAGGCAGTTATTGCAAAATCCATTTATTGTGTTGGGAAAATGATAATGTCTTATGCTCACAAAGTTTACAAACAATATTTCTGTTTTATTTACACCAATGTTAATTTTGTTTCTTGAAGCTTTCTAACATTTAATGAGTAATTTCCTTTGAGTCTGATTTTTCTACTGAAAATATTAAAAGGAAAGTAAATAATAAATTTATTAAATAAGTTATTTAAATATCCTAAATGGAATTCTAAATAGAATGTCTATATTGTTAAAGCATCAAAGTTCAGGCAAAGAGCAATAAACCTTAAAATTATACTAAAACTTAGGCTTACAGAAGAGTCCTTCTTCTTGGCTTGGTAGACTTTTGAGTCCATAGGAAGACTGACGACCATAGAATGTCACTCAGGAAGGAAATATATTTCAGAGAAGGTGGGATTTTCCATCTGCTTCTCTCAATTTCCCTCTATCACCTGGAGATAACTCTTGGTATTCAGGTTTCAGTAACCTACGCAAATTACCCATTAACTGGGTCTATATTTCTGAGAGAGAGAAAAGCCTGTAATTTGTGATCAAAGTCAATGGCTCTAAACTGAGGTTCCTTGTATTTTCTGGTCATCTTGGCACCCAGGTAAGTTATGAGTTCACATCTCTCCATAAACTGCTCCATCTTCTTCTTATACTTTTTTCTTGTATATTCAGAACTTTTGGGATTAAATGCTATAGAAAAATTTACAGAACTGTGAATGTTTTCTGACAGGTCAGTGAGTTATTAAATGAAAGAGAAAGAGAGCTGGGTGTGTGATTGAGTTGCATAGCTACAGCTGAGGAGACATCCATATCCCAGATCAGATTTGAGGATTATTTTATTTTAGATCATAATTGCCTGTATTCACAGTTCTCTGTGGCATGGATTATTGAGAGCTGACTATATTAGTTATAGTCTCTGCGTTTAAAATTAGCAATTTAGTTTTGATATTTTTATTAAAATTGGCCAATATTACATTAGCCACCAACACATACATGCACACATCAACCAAGCAAACATCCCAGTTAAACAATCCTATTGGTCACAGATACTACAATTAATGATGAATTAGTTCCAAGTAGTGTATCATTAAAAAAGGCATACCTTTTAGATGAAATGCTATATACAGTAATGCAGATCTCCTTATACTTAAGAAGGGGAATTTGGGCTTCAGGCATCCTGCTGCATTCATTGCTTTAATTAGAGAAGATGCAATACCCTGCAGGTAGGCAATAATTGAAATCTTGTTATATTTGAGTTTAGTTTCTTAGTGCAGATAGACAAAAAGGACCATTTATTACCTCAAAGACCCTTCCTGGGGTTAGGAATGGGGCTTATAAAGAAGGTTAGATAGATTCACTACTTTCTTACCCTTCCCCTTCCCTTGTACCCCTTCCCTTGCACCACTGAGGGTTCTCCATTGTCATTGGAGTCCCTTTTGTGTCCCCACTACTCCCTAAGTTACGCATATTAATGAAAACATATGACCCTTCATTTTGTGTGATTGGCTAATCTCGCTTAACATAATGCTCTCCAGATCTTTCCATTTTCTTGCAAATGCTGTTATTTTGTTCTTCTTTATTGCTGAGTAGAATTCCATTGTGTGTATTTCCCTTAATTTTGTGATCCATTCATCTGTTGATGGACATCTAGGTTGGTTCCATAATTTGGCCACTGTGAATTGTGCTGCTATGAACATGGGTATGCATATATTACTGTTGTTTTCTAGTTTCAATCCCTTTGGTATGATACCCAGTAGTGG
>PVJS01038345.1:0-19449 GCA_004027185.1 Glis glis
CCCTCCCTCCCTTCCTCCTTCCTTCCTTCTTTCCTTGGATTGAAGTCAGAGGAATTCTACCTCCAAGCTATACCCCCAGCTCTTTTTTTTTTTTTTTTGCAGTACCAGGGATTGAACCCAGGGGCATTCTACCTCTGAACTACACCCCCAGCCCTATTTTTTATTCTTTATTTTGAAACAGGGTCTCGCTAAGTTGTGGAGGGCCTAAGTAGCTGAGGTTGGCCACAAACCCGGATCCTCTGGTCTCAGCCTCCCAAGTAATGGGATTACAAGTGTGCGCCACCACGCCCGGCTTTTTTTTTAAAACCATTTTATTTATTTATTGCCATACTGGGGATTGAACCCAGGGCCTCATGCATACTAGGCAAGAGCTCTACCACTGGGCTACATTCCAGCCCCCCCCCTTTTTTTTTGCAGTACTAGGGATTGAACCCAGGGGCATTCTACCTCCGAGCTACACCCCTAGCCCTATTTTTATCCTTTATTGAAACCGGGTCTCACGAAGTTGCGGAGGGCCTCACTAAGTAGCTGAGGCTGACAGCGAACCCGGATCCTCCAGTCTCTGCCTCCCAAGTACTGGGATTACAAGCGTGTGCCACCACGCCCGGCTCCCCTTATTTTTTTTTTAAACAGTGTCTCACTAAATTGCTGAGGGCCTCCCTAAATTGCTGAGTCTGGCCTCCAACCTGGGATCCTCCTGTCTCAGCCACCTAAATACTGGGATTACAGGCGTGGGCCATCATGCCCAGTTATATATATATATATATATTTTTTTTTTTTTTTTTGCTGTAACATGGAATCTGACCCATTGAAGGGGCTAGAAGACTAGCCTCCACTAACAATGAATTCTAAGACAGTGTTAATGAAGATGGCTACACAGTAATAGAAGAAAGTGACACTGATTCATTTACTTATTCCATGAACATCATTTGAGCACCCCAGTATGTGTTAGAATAGGTACAGATCCAGTGGATGACTTTGTCCTCACCAAGCTAAGAATTTAGTAGCATCCATAAAACAAATGCAAAAGTCATTATGGAAGAGGACTATTTATGAGAAATGCTATAAAAAGAAAAGTTCAAACCAAGTGGTTTGTGAGTTGGAAAAAGAAGTCACATCAGAATAAATTCCATTACACAGAACTCTCTGAGACAGTCCAAGCTTTTGGTATATTAAACATTATTCAAAATCAGCAAGTGGCCACAGAAGAAAGGAAGCTAAATCCAAAGGCAAAATTAGGCCTGGAATGCCACACGCTCTCTTTTATGGTATTATAATAGTTCCCAGGCTGAAATCCAGGCCCCTCAGGAAGGAAGGGAAGAATTCTTCTGAAGTCCTTGGATCAAAACATACTGATTAGAGAAGATTTAGTGGGAAAGAAATTCATCAGAGCACTATTTATAATATTTAAAACTGAAAAACAACATATATGTCCAACAATAGGGCTTGGCGATATTCAGTTCAACTGATATACAGTAACCCATACCAGCAACAGATTATCTATTTTGAACTTGATGTTGTTTTGTCCCCCCCCCCCCCGGGTACTGGGGATTGAACCCAGGGGTTCGATCTCTGAACTACAGGGCTCCAGGGGTTCTACCTCTGAGCTATACCCCCAGCCCTATTTTATTTTGAAACAGGGTCTCACTAAGTTGCTGAAGGCCTTGCTAAATTGCTGAGGCTGGCCTCGAACCTGCAATCTTCCTGTTTCAGCCTCCCAAGTACTGGGATTACAGGCCTGCACCACCATGCCCAGCTTTTAAATTTTTTCCCCTTTGAGAAAGAGAAAAAGGCCTTAATTTACAGCATTACCGACAGTCAACACAATTACCAGCTGAACAATCTACGCAGTGTCCACTCTCCCTACTCAGAAAAACATCTTCCCTAACAGAAACACAATTCTGTTTCTGATTGGTTTAAGGATAATTACACTCATTTTTTTCCTTTTCTTTCTTCTTCTTCTTCTTCTTTTTTTATTTATTTATTTTTTGTGTGTGTATGTGGTGCTGGGGATTGAATCTAGGGGCATTCTTTTTTTCTTATTTATTATTATTTTTTTGCAGTACCAGGGATCAAACCCGGGGGCGTTTTACCTCCGAGCTACACCCCCGGCCCTATTTTTTATACTTTATTTTGAAACTGGGTCTCACAAAGTTGTGGAAGGCCTCACTAAGTAGCTAAAGCTGGCCGTGAACCCAGTTCCTCTGGTCTCCGCCTCCCAAGTACGGGATTACAAGCGTGTGCCACCACGCCCAGCCTCTAGGGGCATTCTACCTTGGAGCTACACCCCCAGCCCATTTTACTTTTTCTTTTGAAACAGGGTCTCACTAGGTTGCTGAGTCTTGCTAAATTGCTGAGACTGGCTTCGAACTTGCGATTCTCCTGTCTCAGCCTCCCAAGTACTGGGATTACAGATGTGCCCCACCACACCCAGCAATTCCACTCCTCTTATGAACAACTTGTGCAAGAACCAGGTCTACGTCCTTCAGGGTATGACATGGCCCTGGTGACAGGAATTGGTACAGTAATGGGCACATGACCCAGATTAGGCCAATGAGAGTCTAGAGTTAGTTTTCTGGGTGCTTCTCAGAAAAACTCTCACTCTTAGGAGAACGGAAACAGATGATCTTTCTGTTCCTCATGCAGATGCCACACATGGATCTGGGGCCTAGAAGTGCTACAGCTAGAATTTTGCCAGTAGCCTGCGAATGAAATCCATACTCTGTGGAGATTGGAACCAAGAGATTCTTAGGGAAAGAAGCTTGTGACGGTGGATTCAGTTAACCTTGAAATCGCTAGGATTTCTAGGATAAGTATAACTTCTCTTAGCCACAGAATCTCCATATAACAGAGAGCATCCTAGAAGCAACAGAATAGGTGCTAAGAGTTATTCAAATATTTTGAGAAGTGGGGCATATGGTGCATGCCTATAATTCCAGTATTTGGGAGACCGAGACAGAAGAATCCCAGGTTCAAGAACAGCCTCAGCAACTTAGCAAGACCCTCGGCTACTTAGGGAGACCCTGTTTCAAAATTAAAGTACTGGGATTACAGGCGTGCGCCACCGTTCCCTCCCTCCCTCTCTCCCTCCTTCCTTCCTTCCTTAAACATTGTACCTCTGAGTTACACCCCCAGCCTTTTTTTTTTTTTTTTTTTTGGAAACAGGGTCTTACTGGGTTGATGAGAGTCTCACTACTTGCTGAGGTGGTCCTAGAACCTGCAATCCTGTCTCAGCCTCCCAGGTACTGGTATTACAGGTGTGTCTCACCACACCCTGCTTTTACTTTGTAAAGAGATTTCTTTCCATGGTAAGTACAAGTACAGATTTGGTAGGTCTGTGGAACCTGGACTAGGAGACAGGAAGATAATTCACATTTATTGAGCCCCTTCTAGTAGTTAAGTTTTATAATGATTAACTGTGTGTACATGTTTGTGTGTGTATGTATGTTACTATATGTGTGTTACTCTGTGTGTGTGTGTGTGTGTGTGTGTGTGTGTGTGTGTGTTCATGGGGATTTGGGGATTGAACACAGGAGCACTCTACCTCCAAGCTACAACCCCAGCCCTTTTTATTTTTTGTTTAGAAACAGGGTCTTACTAGGTTGCTGGGAGTCTCGCTACATAGCTGAGGCTGTCCTTGAATCTTCGATCCTCCTGTCTCAGCCTCCCAGGTACTGGGATTACAGGTGTGCACTAACACACCAGATAATGATTAACTAACTTCCAAATGACCCTCATGAGGTATTTTATAGACAAGGGGATCTAGACTCAGAGACTTTGCCCCAGCTTACCCTGGTCTGCCTAAAACCCAAGTTCTTGTTCTTCCTATTACACAGCTCTGCATTTCTCTGAACTCTATTGTAACTTTCCAAGGACTGGCTAACAGAGAACAATGACCCTGAGTCCATAGGAAATGAGCTATGCCTCATTTTAATGAAGTTTCTGGTACTTTCCAACATGGTGCCTTAATAAAGATTATCCATAAGAAAATGTCATATACTGAAAAGATCCAATGACTCAGATTTTTTTTTTCTTTTTTTGGTTCTGGGGATTGAACCCAGGGCATTCTCCCTCTGAGCTACACCCCCAGCCATTTTTATTATTATCATTATACACCCCAGCCCTTTCCATTGCTGTTGTTATTATTATTACTACTACTATTATTTTATTTTGAAACAAAGTCTCGCTAAGTTGCTAAGGTTCTTGCTAAATTGCTGAGGCTGGCCTCAAACCTGCGATCCTCCTGTCTCAGCCTCCCAAGTACTGAGATTACAGGCATGCACCACTGTGCCCAGATATCAGCTGTTAACTTAAAAACCACAAAGAAACAGATACTATATTTCAGAGAAAACAATTTAAAATAATACATATTTATTTTCTTTTGTAGTAAAAAACAATCAGTAAGCAAGAGAACGCTAAATTTTGGGACAAAGTACTGGGTATGGTGGCACACACCTATAATTGTAGTTACTCAGGAGGCTGAGGCAGGAGGATTGCAAGTTCCAGGCCAGTGTGGGCAACTTAACAAGAATTTGTCTCAATTTCTCTCTCTCTTTTTTTTTTTTTTTTTGTAGTACTGGGAATTAAACCCAGGGACATTCTACCTCTGAGCTACACCCCCAGCCCTATTTATTTTTTCAATTTGAAACAGAGTCTCACTAAGTTGTGGAGGCCTAACTAAGTTGCTGAGGCCAGCTTCAAACCTGCAATCCTCCTGTCTCAGCCTCCCAAGAACTGAGATTACAGGCATGGGCCACCATTCCCTGCTTCAAAATAAAATTTTAAAAAGAGCTGCAGGTGTAGCTCAGTGGTAGAGCACTTGCCTAGCTTGCAGGTAGGCCCTGCAAGCTGGGTTCCATTCCCAAGTACCAAAAAACAGATAAAGATTAAAAGGCTAAAATAAGAAGAAAATAAGAGAGCCCAAAGTTCTTTTTTTTTTTTTGCAGTACTGGGGATTGAACCCAGGGGCATTCTACCTCTGAGCTACACCCCCAGTCCTATTTTTTATTCTTTATTTTGAAACAGGGTCTCACTAAGTTGCAGAGGGCCTCACTAAGTAGTTGAGACTGGCTGCAAACCCAGATCCTCCGGTCTCAGCCTCCCAAGTACTGGGATTACAAATGTGCACCACCATGCCCGGTCCAAAGTTCTTAGCTATAGCATCTGGAAGAGGTCTCTTGAATCTTCTGATCTTCCATCTTCTTGAGTGAAAATGGGATCGATAATCCCTACGCATAGCATTGTTGGGAGGCCCAAAATGAGATCATGGATTTGTACCTCTTAGAAATGCAGCTCTTACAAGTGCAGAGCTGTTTACAAAGGTTAGCACCACATTGGCTCCCTCTCTCTGTAATATTCTGCAAGTAGAGGGAGATTACAGATTCATGGGAGTAGAGAGGTAGTGGGCCAACATCTTCAAGCCCTGAGAATTTTTGTTTTGTAATAATTCCTTAATATGCTTCTGTACTTTAGTGTGTGTGTGTGTGCGTGTGTGTGTGTGTGTGTGCGTGTGTGTGTGTATGAGTTATACTGAGGATTGAACTCAGAGACATTCTACCTCTGACCTACCCCCCCGCAGCCCTTTTTATTTTTTGTTCTGAAACAGTGTCTTGCTAGGTTGCTGAGAGTCTCGATACTTGCTGAGGCTGTCCTTGAACTTGCGATCCTCCTGTCTTAGCCTCCCAAGTACTGGGATTATACACATGCGCCTGGCTCCATCTACCCTTCTTCTATCCTTGTCCCTGCTTCCACCACCTTTCCAGTTCCTAGTGATCACTTTTCTACTTTCAGATGGACTTTTTTTTAGGGGGAAGGTACTGGGATTGAGCCCAAGGGTGCTCTACTACTGAGCTACAACCCCAGCCCCTTTTATTTTTTTATTTTAAGACAGGGTCTCAATAAGTTGCCCAAGCCAGCCTCCAACTTGTGATCCTCCTGCCACTGCCTCCCAAGTAGCTGGGATTACAGGTGTGCACCACTGCACCGGGCCCAGGAGGACTTTTTGTTCTGTTTTGTTTTAGTTTCTACATAGAGGTAACATGCACTACTTGTCTTTCTGTGTCCGGCTCATTTCACTTAATATACTATCCCCCAGTTCCATCCATTTTGTGGCAAATGATAGGATTTCATTCTTCTTTACGGCCGAATAATACTTCTTGTGTACATATACCATATTTTCTTTATCCATTTATCTGTTGATGGACACCATAACTGATTCCATATTTTGGCTGTTGTGAATAGTACTGCAATAAACGTGGGTGTGCAGATATCTCTTTGGTATCTGCCTTCATTTCCTTTGGATATGTACCTAGGAGTGGGATAGCTGGATCATAAGATAGTTCTATTTCCGGTTTTAGTTTTTGGTTTTGTTTTTTTTCCGGAAGCTCCATACCTATTTTCCATAGTATCTGTACTAATTTACATTCCCATCAATGTGTATGAAGGTTCCTTTTTCTCCACATCCTCACTATCATTATTTATTATTTTTTTAATAATAGCCATTCTAACTGGGGTTAGATGGCATTTCATTGTAGTTTGGATTTGCATCTCCCTGATAGCTGTTAGCTGATGATATTTAGCATTTTTCATATATTTATTGGCCATTCCATTTGTATTTCTTCTTTTGAGAAGTGTCTATTCAGATAATTTGCCCATTTTTATTTATTTATTTATTTTTTTTTGCAGTACTGGGGATTGAACCCAGGGCGTTCTACCTCCCAGCTACACCCCTGGTCCTATTTTTTATACTTTATTTTGAAGCAGGGTCTCACTAAGTTGCAGAGGCCTCACTAAGTAGCTGAGGCTGGT
This sequence comes from Glis glis, assembly GCA_004027185.1. Lineage (NCBI taxonomy): Eukaryota > Metazoa > Chordata > Mammalia > Rodentia > Gliridae > Glis > Glis glis. The sequence continues at coordinate 6,808 of PVJS01038345.1, forward strand.
TCCGAACTCGGATCATCCGGTCTCCACCTCCCAAGTACTGGGATTACAAACGTGCGCCACCACGCCCGGCCGGCTTGCCCATTTTTAAATTGGATTCTTTTAAGTGTTTTTTAAGTTCTTTATATATTCTGGATATTAATCCTGTCAGATGAATAGCTGGCAAATACTTTCTCTCATTCTGTGGGTTCTCTTCACTCTGTTTCCTTTACTGTACAGAAGCTTCTTAATTTAATGTAATCCCGTGTGTGTGTGTGTGTGTGTGTGTGTGTGTGCGCGCGCGCGCGTGCGTGCAGGCATGGTACTGAGGATTGAACCCAAGGCCTCCCACATACTAGTGCTTTGCCACTGAACTACATTGGAGTCTTTTTTTTTTTTGAGACAGGGTCTGTCTAAATTGCCCAGGCTGAGCTAGGTGTGGTGGTGTACTTGGGAGGCTAAAGCAGGGGGACTGCAGGCTTGAGGACAGCCTCAGCAACTTAGTGAAACTCTCAGCAACCCAGTAAGGCTGTGTTTCTTTTTTTTTTTTTTATGGTACTGGGGATTGATCCCGGGACATTTTGCCTCTGATCTATACTCCCAAACCTATTTTATTTTTTATTTTGAAACACAGGGTCTCACTAAGTTGTGGAGGGTCTCCCTAAGTTGCTGGCAGCAAACCTGAGATCCTCCTGTCTCAGCCTCCCAAGTACTAGGATTATAGGCATGAGCCACCATAACCAGTTGAGATCCTATTTCCAAACAAAACATAAAAAAGGGGTGGGGGTGTAGCTCAGAGGTAGAATGCCCCTGAGTTCAAGCCTCAGTACCACAAAAAAAATTTAAATAAATAAATAGCCCCGGCTGGCCTCAAACTTGTGATGCCTCCTGCCTCAGCCTCCAGAGCAGCTGGGATTAGAGGCTGGTGCCACCACCCAGCTGTCAAGTGACCTTTCTTTATGCAAATCTGATCACCTAATTTCCCTTCCTTCTTTTCTTCTGGGCTGGGGAATGGAGCCTGGGCCTCAGGCATGCCTCTACCACTGAGTGACAGGACCAGCCCACTTCCCTTCCTTTCAATGGCTTCTCTCTGCCTTCTGGAAAAAGTCCAAACGACTGAACAAAGGATGGGGTAGCTCCAGCCTTATTTCCTCCCTCCTCCCTAGTCTTGCCCTGCAGGACTGGTGTCCCTTCCCACCAGAGGCCAGTAATGCTTGGCCTTCCACTACTCTCTCCCTTACCTCTGAGGGTCAATCTTGTTGATTCTCCTTCTGAAATATCTCTTAAATCTGCCTCATTCCAGCTGCTACTGCCCCTTTTCACTTTTACTCCCCCAGCTGCCTAAAGAAGATATATCCTATGCCAGGCATGGTGGCACATGCTTGTAATCCCAGTACTTGGGAGGCTGAGGCAGGAGGATCATAGGTTCGCAGCCAGCCTCAGCTACTTAGTGAGACCCTCCACAACTTAGTGAGACCCTGTTTCAAAATAAAGAATAAAAAATAGGGCTGGGGGTGTAGCTCGGAGGTAGAATGCCCCTGGGTTCCATCCTCAGTTCTGAAAAAAAAAAAAAGATATATCCTGACTACTTCTTCTGATTATAAAAGCAATTCATGCGCTGGGCGTGATGGCGTGATGGCATACGCTTGTAATCCCAGTACTTGGGAGGCTAAGACAGGAGGATTGCAGGTTCACGGCCAGCCTCAGCTACTTAGTGAGGCCTTCCACACCTTAGTGAGATGCTGTTTCAAAATAAAGAATAAAAAATAGGGCTGGGGGTGGAGCCCAGAGGTAGAATGCCCCTGGTTCAATCCCCAGTTCTGCAAAATAAATAAATAAAAGCAATTCATGCTCATTAAAAAAAAAGAAAAGAAAGGGCTGGGCATGGTGGCACACACCTGTACTGCCAGTACTTGGGAGGCTGAGACAGGAAGATCGCAGGTTCAAGGACAGCCTCAGCTATTTAGTGAGGCCCTCAGCAACCTAGTGAGACCCTGTTTCAAAATAAGAAGTAAAATCAGTCTCAGGGTGTAGCTCAGAGGTAGAATGCCTCTAGGTTCAATTCCCAGTATCAGAAAAAAAAAGAAAGAAAGAAAGAAAAGAAATTCATGCTCATAAAAAACAAGGCAATGAGGAAAAGAATAAACATTTCCCCATGATCTCACAAAAGACATAAAGAGCATACCTTTCTAGCACACTCATGAGTCACAGCAGGATTAGTCACAACAGCCAAAAGATGGAAGCAGCCTTTGTGTCCAGCAATGGATAAATGGGGAATCAAAATGTGGTGTAAGCATACAATGGAATTATTATTCAGCCTTAAAAAAGAAGGGAGTTCTGCCGGGCGTGGTGGCGTATGCTTGTAATCCCAGTTACAAGTTACTTGGGAGGCGGAGACCGGAGGATCTGGGTTCCCGGCCAGTCTCAGCTACCTAGTGAGGCCCTCTGCAACTTCGTGAGACCCGGTTTCAAAATAAAGGATAAAAAAAATAGGGCCGGAGGTGTAGCTTGGAGGTAGAACGCCCCTGGGTTCAATCTCTGGTACCGCAAAAAAAAAAAAAAAAAAAAAAAGAGAAGGGAATTCTGACATGTGCTACAAGGATGAACACTGAGGACACTACGCTAAGTGAAATAAGCCAGTCACAAAAGACAAATACTGCATGATTCCACAGACATGAGGCATCTAAACTAGTCCAACTCATAGACAGAGAAAGTCCAATGGTGGTTGCCAGGAGCTGGGGAGAGGGGGAAGTGGGGATTGTTTAATGAGTCTAGAATTTTAGCTTTGCAAGATGAAAAAGTTCTGTAGATTGGTTGTGAAACAATGTGAATATACTTACTGCTACTGAACTACACACTTAAAAATGGCAACAATGGTAAATATCATGTGTTCATTACCACAATAAAACATTTAAAAATTTTTAAAGAACTAATATTTCCAGGCACTTTTCTATAGATATGCATATATACACTTAAAAAAATAGGAACATACTATACTGTAATCTGCTTTTTACACCTATCCATATGATGCAAACATCTTTCTACTATATATAGCTCCCACCCAACTCCTTTTTAATGGCTGAAGTATCTATTACATTGACTGCATCATAATTTAGCCAATCTGTTTTCAGTTTTTCATTATTATAAAGATATCACAGTCAACATTTTTGCATACTTTTCCATGATGTCTTATACAAATATCTGGTCTTACCTGCCCCTTTTCTGATATCAACACACTGATTTCTCCATGGGAAAACAACCTCCCCTTCACCCTAAGATCCATCCTATCTTCCCATCCCCATCTCCAAACAACTCTTATTCTATGTGGCTAGGCTAGACATATTTACTTATAAGTTTATTACTAAGTAAGTGCCTTTCATGTTGCTATTGTCATTTCTCTTTGAATTATATTTCCTAACTATCATTGCTTATATAAAGCTTTTGCTCTTGTGGGCTAGGGGTGTAGTTTGGTGTTAGCAACATGCACTTAGCATATTTGAGGCCCTGGGCTCAATCCCAGCACCAAAAAATAGAAAACAAAGAAGAAAAAAGCCATTGCTTTTTCTCTATCTTGTAGCAGCTTGTTCACTTAACCTTATTATAGCTAAGTATTTTTAACTTAATTTTCTCAGCAACTAATCATATCATAGGTAGAGAATTATATCATCTAAGTAGTGATTAAGAGTAAAAGTTCTGGAGCCAGGCATGGTGATGCACACCTGTAATCCCAGTAATTGAGATGCTGAGACAGGAGGATCACGGGTTCAAACCAGCCTCAGCAACTTAGCAAGACCCTGTTTCCAAATAAAAAATAAAATAGGGCTGGGGGTGTAGCTCGGAGGTAGAATGTCCCTGAATTCAATCCCCAGCATCACCAAAAAAAAAAAAAAAAAGTAAAAACTCTGGGCTTAGACAGACCAAAATACAGGATTCAAATATAGCATGACAAGCCAGGTGTAGTGACACATACCTGTAATCTCAGTACTTGGGAGGCTGAGATTGGAGGATTGCAGGTTCAAAGCCAGTCTCAGCAATTTAGCAAGGCTCTTGGCAACTTAGCAAGACCCTGTTTCCAAATAAAAAATAAAAATAGGGCTGGAGGTGTAGCTCAGAGATGGAATGCCCCTGGGTTCAATCCCCTGTAACACACACACACACGCACACACACACACGCACACACACACACACTACAGTGTACCTTAAGCACTGTACCTTAGTTCCCTCATCCATAAACTGAAGATCATAACAGGGCCTATATCTCACAAGGCTGTTTTAAAGATTATATTACTAAGCAGGGCGAAGCAGCATGTGCCTATAATCCCAGCTACTCAGGAGGCTGAGGCAGGAGGATTGCAAGTCCAAGGCCAGCATAGGCAACCTAGCAAGACCTTGCCTCAAAATAAAAATAAAAAGAGCTGGGGATGTAGCTCAGTGATAAAAGTACTCCTGGGTTTAATCCCCAGTAAGGGGGGGGTTGTCTTTATTATTGAGATCAGTGTATGAAAAATGCTTAGCACAATACTAGTTCAGTAAACACCTGCTATCTGCTAAAAATGAAAATGTAACTTTCCACAATAACACTTGGTGTGTGTGCGTATATATGTGTGTGTGTGTGTGTGTGTGTGTGTGTGTGTGTGTGTGTGTGTTTCCCTGGAGATTAAACCCAGGAGCATTCACTTCCGAGCTATACCCCCAGCCCTATTTTATTTTTTATTTTATTTTATTTTATTGTATTGGTACTGGGGATGGAACCCAGGGGCATTCTACATCTGAGCTACACCCCCAGCCCTATTTTTTTTAATTCTTTATTTGGAAACAGGATCTCACTAAGTTGGGGAGGTCCTCACTAAGTAGCTGAGGCTGGCTGCGAACCTGTTATCCTCCTGTCTCAGCCTTCCAAGTACTGGGATTACAAGCATACCCTACCACGCCCAGCTTATTTTTTATTTTAAAGCAGGGTCTCGCTAAGTTGTAGAGGGCCTCGCTAAATTGCTGAGGCTGGTCTTGAACCTGCGATCCTCCTGTCTCAGCCTCCCAAGTACTGGATTACAGATGTGCACCACCATGCCTGGCCCACAGTAACACTTTCTATTTATTAGTTTGTCTTGCATTACGCTGGTGCGCTTCTGTTGGCAACTACCTCTCGCCCCACTTCTCCATTACACGGTTAAAGGACCTGTGCTGTGGAGCTTTTCGACGCCTACCTTCTCAGGAAAGTTGTGCTATCAATTTTCATCTTTGGCTCCTGTATCTTCTCAGCCGTTCCCTCCCACTGGCTCTCTGCCAAGAGCATTTAAGCTCTCTCTCTCATGCTTAAAAAAAACCTCACCTCATTCCTCAATTGCTCCCCAGCCTTCTCTCTCCCTCCCTTCCCAGCCAAACTTCTTTGAGCTGCCTACACTCTGTCTTTCTCACATCCCACTCTTGCCTCATCCCACTGATACATTACATTGAAGCTTTGGAAGCCGCCAGGGTTATAGATTCCGCCCCCACCGTTTCACCAGATCTGCTCAATGAGGTGCCTACTGACCTCGGCTACCTATGGGTTCACAGGGAGCATTTTAACTCTTGCTCTATCTTACTTGACATCTCAGCAGCATCTAGCAAAGCTGGCCTCTTCCTTTGGCCTTGGTTACTACCCTCTCCTGCTGCCCCTCCCACTTCCCCGCCCTTTCTTCTTGGTATAGCCTAAGGGAACCAGGCTCCCAAGGCAGGAGCTCTGAATGATCTGGGTCTTTTTTCTTTCTTTCTTTCCTTTTCTTTTTTTTTTTTTTGCGGTACCAGGGGATTGAACCCAAGGGGCGTTCTACCTCTGAGCTACACCCCCGGCCCTATTTTTTATACTTTATTTTGAAACCGGGTCTCACGAAGTTGCAGAGGGCCTCACTAAGTAGCTGAGGCTGGCTGCAAACCCAGATACTCTGGTCTCCGCCTCCCAAGTACTGGGATTACAAGCGTGCGCCACCACGCCCGGCATCTGGGTCTTTTTTCTTTCTTTCTTTTTTAAATTTCTCTGGATGGATGTCTTTCAGTATTGTCTTTTTGCGTGTATGTGTGTGGGGAGGGTACTGAGGATTGAACCTAGAGGCATTCTACTTCTAAACTATACCCCTAGCCCTATTTTATTTTATTGTTATTTTAATTTTTTGGTACTAGAGGCTGAACCCAGGGGCATTCTACCTTTGAGTTACATGCCCGCCCTATTTTTTTTTTTAATTTTGAAACAGGGTCTCACTAGGTTGCTAAGAAACTTGCTATATTGCTGAGGCTGTCCTCGAATCTGCAAATCCTCCTGTGCCAGCCGCCCAAGTACTGGAATTACAGATGTGCGCCACTGCACCTGGCCAGTATTGATCTTAAGGTCCAGTTGTGGCAGACTACTTTCATCTCCATAAATGCACTGTAGAACAAATTTGGAATAATATTGCTTCGCCACTCCCCCAATCCCATATAGCCAACATTACTCCCTCAGAACATCTTATCAAGATCCTCTCTGAACCTTCAAGCTAGGTTACCTTGGCCTTCACCCGAGCCCCGTTTCACAACTCTCAACACACTTAAAACCACTTGTTCGATGAATATTTTCATCGCTCCTCTGTGATCTCCATGAAAGCAAAGAGCAGCTTCCTTCCTACCTGCTCAGTGCCCGGCACATAAGAGACCCTTGCTGTGCTTTGGACCTGGTCGGAGTGTGTCCCCAAGGCCTCATGTGATGACACTTAGTCTCCATGGCCAGGTTAAAGAGGTGGAAACTTAATCTGAACATGGTGTTCAGAGGTGGAACCTCTGGGAGATGAACAGGATTAGATAAGGTCATCAGGGTGGAGCCCCTAGGACTGAATACTGGTGGCTTTATAAGAGGGAGAGAGATCATAAGAGACACACCTGTGCTCCCCATGTGTGTGTGTGTATGTGTGTGTGTGTGTACTGGGGGTTGAACCTGACGCATTCTACCTCCAAGCTATACTCCCAGCCCTTTTATTTATTTATTTATTTTGTTTGTTTGGTACTGGGGATTGAACTCAAGGGCGTTCTACCTCCAAGCTACACCCCCAGCCCTATTTTATTTTTATTTTGAAACAAATTCTTGCTAGGTTGATGAGAGTCTCATTACTTGCTGAGGCTGTCCTCGAACCTGCGATCCTCCTGTGTCAGCCTCCCAAGTACTGGGATTACAAGAGTGCACCACCATGCCCGGCTTATTTTTTTTTTTTTTTTGTTTTTTGAAACGGGGTCTCGCTAGGTTTTTAAGAGTCTTGCTATGTTGCTGAGACTGTTCTCAAACCTGTGATCCTCCTGTCTCAGGCTCCTAAGTATGTGCTCTCCATATCTGGTCATGTGATGCCCTGCACTGCCTTGAGACTCTGCCAATAAGAAGGCCATTGTCAAGCTGGACATGGTAAACTGGCCTGAAAGCCCAGTGTTTTGGAAGGCTGAGGCAGGAGGATCACAAGTCCAAGGCCAGGCTTTTACCAAGACCCTGTCTCAAAATAAAAAGTAAAAGGACAGCCGGACGTGGTGGCACACGCTTGTAATCCCAGTACTTGGGAGGCTGAGACAGGAGGATCGCAGTTTTGCGGCCAGCTTCAGCTACTTAGTGAGGCCCTCCGCAACTTAGTGAGACCCTGTTTCAAAATAGGGCTGGGGATGTGGCTTGGAGCTAGAATGCCCATGGGTTCAATCCCCAGTATTGCAAAAAAAAAAAAAAAGTAAAAGGACTGGGGGTGTAATTCAGTGGTATAGTGCCCCTTGGAGAAAGAGAGAGAGAGAAGAGAAGGGAAGGGAAGGGAAGGGAAGGGAAGGAAAGAGAAAAAAGGAAGAAAAGTGAGGATGTAGCTGAATGGCAGAGCACCCCTGGGTTCAATTCCTAGCATCCTCCTTCTCAAAAAAAGAAGGTCAGTGTCAGAAGTGGGTCCTAGAACCTCCAGAACTGTGAGCTAAATAAACCTCCTTTCTTTATAAATTTACCCAGTTTCAGGTATTTTGTTATAATAATGAAAAAGACAATATTCATTAACTTTGTGTGTGTGTGTGTGTGTGTGTGTGTTACTGGGGATTGAACCCAGAGGCATTCTACCTCTGAGCTATACCCCCAGCTCTATTTTATTTTTTATTTTGAAACAGGATCTCACTAAGTTGCTGAGGGCCTCCCATTGTTGAGGATGGCTGTGAACTTGTATTCCTCCTGTCTCAGCCTCCCAAGTACTAGAATTACAAGCATGTACCACCACACCTGGCTTCATTAACTATTTTTTGAATCACCATAAATGAATAGCTCTGAAGCAGAAAAATAAATGGGAGGAGTGATAAGACCAAGAAAGGAAGACAAAAAATAACCCTGATCTTTCTGAAACCAATCACATGCCCAAGTGCATTCATGCGTGCGCGCGCGCACACACACACACACACACACACACACACACACCCCTCCTAATTAAAACCCTTTGATGGCCAGGCATGGTGGTGCATACCTGTAATCCCAGTACTTGGGATGCTGAGACTGGAGGATCACAGGTTCCAGCCAGCCTCAGCAACTAAATGAAACCCTGTTTCAAAATTTAAAAATAAAAATAAAAAAGGGCTGGGGATGTAGCTCAGAAGTAGAACACACCTGGGTTCAATCTCCAGTAACACACACACACACACACACACACACACACACACACACACACTTTCTTTGAGGGCTCCCTCTACCCCCAAAATGAAGTCCAATTCCCCAAAACTGACAGAGGGGCAGCTGCTCATCTCTCAAACCTCAACTAGCCAAAGCACCTCCACCTCTCAGAATCTCTTCTCCAGCTAATCTGAAATCCTTGCAGATTGCCAGGAAGGCTGCACTCTCTCCGGCCCCCCTCCCCCGTGCTTTGCAGGGCGCTCTCTCGGCCTCAACACTGTGCACTTTGCCAGCCTCATCTTCTGGCCAATACCAAAGGCCGACTTCATGCCTCCTTTTGGAAGTCACCTTCTTTCGGAACCGCTCTTTGACCATCCTCACCTCTGATAATCTAAACCAACCGTCTTCTCTGTATCCAGTCCCCCGAATGCCCAAACATCATAGCTGGGATCACAATGAATTCTTGTTTATGGGTCTGTCTCCTTCGGTAACACTACAGTTCCCTGCGGACAAGATTTCTCATTCACTTTTTTTACCCCTGGCGATCAGCCCAGGCCCTGGCTCACAATAAATGCTCCACGATGCTCCTTGGAGTAGGAGTAATAATAAAAAGCTCCCAAGTATTAAGGACTTCCCTGCATGGATTTTAAAACTAAATTTACTGTGTGTTGACCTTATTAAGACAGGCGCTATCGCCATCCCCATTTTGCTGATGAGAAAACTGACGAACCTCCCTGGCCCTTCTCAGAAGAGTCGCACACGCATACATGTTCTGCAGTTTCGAGTTATCCCCCCGACCCCCAAATAAGAAGGGCTTAAAAAAGAGAAAGAGAAGAAACTTTCCAGGAGGCCAAGCCATGCCCAAAAATATAACCAACAGCCGAAAGAAAGCACGACTCCACCAGAACGCGGGACCGGGTCAAGAGGCAGAGCAGGAGCCGCCGCCGGCACCTTCGGGTCCCCGCGGCCCTCCCCGGGGTCCCCCGCGGCCCAGCTCCTCGCCCGTGACGGCCGACCGCCGCCGGGCCCGCGCGACCGGGCCGCGACTGGCCGATCGTCGCTGCTCACCTGCAGTCCCGCCGCCTCGCCGCCCGCGGCCGCCGGCGCGCAGCGCCTCCCCAGGGCCGCCCGCCGCCCGCAGCGCGCAGCGGAGCCGTTGCCTTGACGACCGGGGCTGCGCGCGCGGCGGCGCTACGGCGGCTCGGAGGGGACCTGCCGCGTCAAGTCGTCTGCTGCCGCGGCTGCGCGGGCGGACCCGGGAGACCGTGGGAATCCGCGGCCGGGGTCTGAGCCTGAGCGGCCCGGATCGGGTTTGGCAGCCCCGAACTTGGCCGGGCTCAAGTGAGGAAAGGAGACCGGCGAGGCTAGGGTGTGCGCTTGGGCTGGGATGCTGCGTGCGCCTCGGTTTCTCTCTCTGTAACCCGAGAAGGAGACCCTTTGGGGGAGGAGAGGCGCCCTCAGGCAGAAGCTTCCTAGACGGGGAATATTTGTTTATTTATTTTGGTGCCGAGGGTCAACTCCCCACCCTCTGAGCTATACCTCCAAGCCTGTTTTATTTTTTATTTTGAAACAGGGTCTTGCTAAATTACCCTGGGCTAGCCTCAAACCCGCGATCCTCTAGTCCCAACCTCCCAAGTATTGGGATTACAGGCTCGCGCCACCGCGCCTGGCTAGGCTGGGAATATTTAAAGACTAGAAAATTAAGCCGGCCTTGGTGGCCCACGCTTGTAATCCCAGTACTTGAGAGGCTGAGACCGGAGGATCCAGGTTCGCGGCCAGCCTCAGCTACTTAGTGAGGCCCTCCGCAACTTAGTGAGACCCTGTTTCAAAATAAAAAATAAAAAATAGGGCTGGGGGTGTGGCCCGGAGGTAGAATGCCCCTGGGTTCAATCCCCGGTACCGCAAAAAAAAGAAAAAAGAAAGATAATTAGCCGTCACGGCTGAAGGCCAGCCTCAGCAATTTAGCTGTTTCAAAATAAAAAATAAAATAGGGCTGGAGGTGTAGCTAGGAGGTAGAATGCCCCTGGGTTCAATCCCCCAGCACCACAAAAAAAAACCTAAATAAATAAATAAGAAAATAGGGCTGAGGATGTAGCTCAGAGTGTTATGGCTCCACCCAGCGAGAATAAGACCCCAGACCGAATTAAGGTAGATAGGTCTCACTTTATTGCAAGTTCGAACTTGGACCGAAGCGCACCTGCTTCACAAGTGTCAGCCTTGGCCCTGATCTGGGGGACAGAAAGCGTTTATATACTGTATTCAAACATTCCCACATCATGATGTATGGCGACAGTTTCTCAGCCTTGACATTTATAAGTTAAACATTTTATCCATAGCAGGCACACAGTGAGCAGGCACAGTGAACAGGAGGTAAGGGAGATAACGGAAGGGAGTTCAGAGGAGTCTTGTTCAGAGAAGTCTCCTTATCTTGTGTGAAACTAGTAAGTTTCCATCTCTCATCCTGCTATTTTAAAGTTTCAAACATCACATTCTCAAGGCTCTCATCACAGCTTTACAACATGGATTCTTAAACTAAAAATGGAGTTACAAACATTCATAAGCAAGTGGTCTTACAGAAGTCAAGTCTTAATTCTAACACTACACTTTAATATGAAGTCTTATTACATTAAAATTCATAATAAGAGGTAGAACTCTTCTCTCTGGCTTCTCTCCCCCTGGGTTCAATCTCCAGTATCGAAAGAAAGGCCTCCAATCTGCAGTCTTCCAGTCTCAGCCTCCCAAGTACTGAGATTACAGGCCTGTACCACTGAGTCCAGCTTGGCTTGTGTTTTTTGTTTTGTTTTGGCGGTGCTGAGAATCAAACCCAGAACTTCAAACAAGCCAAGCTCATGTTCTACCCCAACCCTGCTTTGTGGTTTTTAACCCCAGTGTGCCAGTCTCAGGACCTTTACTTTACCATTTTACCACTGTTTCTCCAGATAACCCAATGGCTCGTTTCCTCTCTTCCTTCATGTTTCTGCTTCTATGTCCTATCCCCAAAAAGACTTGTCCTGACTCCCCTTTATTATTTATTTGTGTGTGTGTTGGGGGGATGAGGTACTAGAGATTGAACCCATGAGCATTCTAACACTGATCTACACCCCTAGTCCTATTTATTTATTTATTGACACAGGGTCTTACTAAGTTGCCCAGGCTGACCTTGAATTTGCAGTGTTCAGGCTCAGCCTCCCAAGTACTGGGTTTATAGGCATGCACCCCCCCCCAAACCCTCCTATCTCCTCAGTGAGGCTAAAGCAGGAGGATCTTGAGTTCAAAGCCAATCGGGGCAACAACAGTGAGACCCAGTCTTAAAGAAAAAAAAAAGGTTAGTAGACCCCCCCCAAAAAAACTCTGTATTCTCTCCTTTCTCTTTTTCTTCACTAATCTTGTCAGTGTCTGATGGTGCTGTGTGTGCATGTTGCTGTCTGTTTTCACCAGGGCAGAAGCTCTTTTAAGGACAGGCACTGCGTTTTGTTCCCTACTGTTTTCTCATCACTGGGAACAGCGCCTGGCCCATAGTAAGAGCTTAGTAAATATTTATTAAATGACTAAGTGAATAAAAGCGATGCACAACACCGCGTGTTTGGAATGCTACCACATGTTAAAAGGAGTGATAGATGATGCGGCATATGCACACACAAACTTGAAAGAGATCTGAAAGATGGGGGTAAGATAAAAAGGACACTTCATTTCACTGGATGCTCTTTTTTTTGCGGTACTAGGCATTGAACCCAGGGGCATTCTACCTCCAAGCTCCACCCCCAGCCCTATTTTTTATTCTTTATTTTGTTTTTTTTTTAATTTTTTTATTCTTTATTTTGAAACAGGGTCTCACTAAGTTTTGGAGTGCCTCACTAAGTAGCTGAGGCTGGCCGCAAACCCGGATCCTCCTGTCTCAGCCTTCCAGGTACTGGGATTACAAGCATGCGCCACCACACCTGGCTCACTGGATGCTGTTTTATGCAGTTTTTTTTTTTTTAAAAACCAAGTATGTGTAAGCCGGGCGTGGTGGCGCACGCTTGTAATCCCAGTACTTTGGGAGGCGGAGACCG